>QZWT01000052.1:0-43939 GCA_004114315.1 Cochlonema odontosperma
CAGCACGAGGCAGCAGCGGGTGGAGCAAGCGGCGGTGCGCAGCGCGCGGGCGTGGCGGCACGGCGTGTGCAACGCGTTGGCGCACAAACATCCAAAGCAAGCAAGCAGCAGGTGGTAGGCAGACCAACCACCAGACCAGCAGTAGCCAGACCAGCAGTAGCCAACCAACAAACAACAGCTCAAACAACAACCACAAACCCAACAACCACAAATCACAAACAAACAAGTTTATGACACCACCGCCTGGGCTGCGGCCGCAGCAGCCGCGGGCTCTTTCACAATCATCACGGGCACCGACGCGTGGTGCACGCAGTAGTCGCTGACGCTGCCGACAAACGTGCGCTTGATCAGGCCGAGCCCTCGCGACCCCATCACCAGCATGTGTGCGTTCAGTTCGCTGGTCTTCCTTACCAATTCTTCACGGGCATCTCCACGCAAAGCCACAGCGCGTACCGCAAACTATATCGGGAGTATGTGTTAGTTGGCACGTGTGTGGTGATACAAGTAATGATGGTGGCAACACTTACACCTTCTTGCTTCAGAGTGGCTGCAAAGCCCTTCAGCAGTTGATGGCTCTGGTCCCGCTCCTGATGGCATAGCACGCCTATTAGCCAATGCGATGGTGAAATGGCAACGCACCATCTTGTCTAGTTCCGTCACGTAACGACCATAGTCGACATAGCCGGTGGTGAGACCACCTAACGCGTGTCGGTTTCTACCACACTGTCCCCACCCCTTCCTACGCCTACCATAGGGCGCGTGTGGTACAGCCACGGCACGCACATTCAGCAACACCACTAGATCGGTGTCTTTGTTGAGCAGATGGCGCAAGGCCCAGCAGAAGGCGTGGTTTGCGTGGTCAGAGGCATCGACGGCCACACACACGACACGCGAGGGCGTCAGCGTGTTTGTATGCTCAATGACGGTGTGTTCGTGCATGGGCAGTGTGTCTTGGGTGGGCGTGTCGGCGCTGGCGTGTTCCATGGTTGCCATTGTGTGGCGTTGCTGTTGCTGCTGTTGTTGCTGTGTGAACAACCTTCTCGGTGACGTAAGCGTTGACGCATGCGCTGCCTTGTCTCCCACGGTGTCGCCAAAAGCTTAACGTGTGTATGATCGTGTGACGCAGCAGCATGCACACGCTGTTCTCGCCTGTTCCGTTGCGTTCTTGTTGTTGGTGTTGCTGCTATGCGTGTGGTCGTGGTTGTGGCTACTGATATGGGTGATCCATTCCACTTTGTGCACTATCACCATTGTTGTCATCCTTATTGTTATTATTGTTGTCGCTACTATTGCTACGCTTGTTATTGATTGTTTCTGCATTAGCTGCTTGTTCCTGCCACACTCTCTTTCTCTCTCACAACAGCCTTCTTCTGTTTCGCGTGTCTTCCTGCGGTCGCGTGACGCGCTTTCTTGTGAGCGTGTGTGTGGAAATGGCGCCTGCCCTCACCCACGCCGACTTCCTTGCTTCCGACGCAGACGACCACGCCTTCTCTCACCAAACGCTCATCAACCGCCACCTACCCAGTCCCGTCGATCCAGACTTCTCAAACACAGAGGCGCTGGAGTGCGCGCTGCGTCTGTCCGCTGCGCTCCAGCTGCTTGCGCGGGAACTGTCTGCGTCGCTGGACGAACACAGCGAGGAGATGCTGAAAAACGTGTCGACGCGTGTTCAGCATGGTGTGCAGTCCGTGGGTGAACAGGTGCAGCGAGTGCGTGCTGTGCTGGAAGTGGTAAAGCGCGAGCTGGCTGATCTGCCTGGTGAAGACAACGCATAGCATCCTCACGCCTGTCAATGTATCTGTTATTGTGGCATTCTATGCTGTCGTCACAGACCGATCCAGCTGGAGCGTGCACTGGGATTGTGGATGCCTGAGATGCTGGTCGGTGTCGCTGCGTCCTCACTATGTGCCACATCCAGTGCCCATTCATACCACACCTTCTGCTGACTGCAGACGCGCCAGAAATGGCTGGTCAGTATGCCTCCCGCCGGTACACACATCGGTTTCTACACACGCACGCACCACGTTGCACACACACACGCCCATATATTAACACCCACCTTGTCCGCAATCAGTGCTTACCTGCAACGGGAAATAGATCGGAAACCAGCTAAACATGCCAGGAGAATGGGTGCGTGGATGAATGCCTAGCGCCAATACCATCAACAACCAGCACTGCACCACACACACTCCTCGGTCGACATACTAAGCATCACATCTTTGTACAGCCGTGCGTCGAAATAGCCAGCAAAGCCATGGATCGTCTCGGAAATAGGCATCACAAAGCGGTTGCATGCATATCGGCAATTGTGCGCGTTGCTCTGTAGTGGTGCTTCCAACACGCCTTCGCTATGCCGCAACGGGTGTTCGAAATCCCAGAGTGCTTGTGGCTCGGTGATCTCGTGCACCGCCTGGAACTTGACTACATAGGGCGTTTCCATAGACTTGAGATCCTGTCGTGCCACCGCTTCTGAATACAGTTTGCTGGACGAAAGTGGTGCAATATACGCAGTATACTTGCTTGGGATCGAAATGCCATCCGCTACACACACACACACACACACAGTCCGGTCAACAAGCACAGCACACGGGCACACTACCTTTCAAATACTGCTGTGCTCCGTCCAAACATTCCGGCGAAAGTTCGTTATCGCCCAGCGAGCCCAGCAGCTCGCTCACCAAAATATCCGCCTTTCGTTTGTTAGTATGTATGCGATGGTCCAGTGTGACCCACCTTTTCGGGTGCTTGCCACACACGCATGTCCGAATGCACTACAATCACACGATCTCCCCATAGCTCCTCCTTTGCCTGGTTGAGTCTAGGTGGCTGCGTGAGCCATGGACGAGCCTACAGGCGAGGGTACGTAATCATGGCATTCGGATTCTTCTCTAGCGCGTATACGCGCACAAGGCGTTGCGCTTTCTCCGCAGCACGCAGCGAACAGTTGACCAGAGGCCCGTGCCCACCCGCGCCCACAACCATGATCACGACAGGAACTGTCGGCTCAGACGTTGCTCGATCCATCAGTGCTTGGTAGACTGCCTTCACCGGTTATTTCGCCACCCACAACGATTACCGTCTCGTAGCGCTCGTACTTCACCGGATCCATCTCGAACAGCTTGTACGTGGCCGCATGCAGATTATCCATTAGCGGCTACAGCGCTGTCAGTTTTGGCCTGGTTGCGCTGTCAGAACCTGGAGTGGGGCTTGGAGATAATCCTGATACCCATCCGCATACTTCTCTACAATTGTTTGTTCAGGCTGTGTGCGGTGCAGATGTTGCAGGTACTGGCGGTGTCCTTCAAGCCCTAAGTCGCTGGTGCTCTCGTTCACCACGATGCAACAGGGTCGCAGCTACAAGCATGGTTAGACACACAGTGGTCCGCCAAGCTCCACGCTACCAGAAACAGGCGATGCATGAATGCTTGGTGTCGCTTACTAAGCACGGGAAAGCCTTTGTTGTTGGTCAAGAAAACAGAAGTGGGTGTGAGGACAAGCCGCACGGGCTCGGCCATCCATCGGCTCAACTGCTCGTGCTCGGGAAGATCCGCGGTAAGCCGGAGTGCTGAGCGAGGTGATCAGAAACCATGCCATGCCATGCCATGAAAGATGAACTGCACGAACCAAGTTGCAGATGAACCGCGTGATCGCAGCAGGTGCGAATGATGTTCCACACATTCCACGCGGTATCGTTGGAAGCGTCTGCAGGCACTTCCAGGTAGAGCTACGGGTTTAAACAACTTCCAGCATACTGACTAACATTTGTGAAGTTGAGAAGTGGGATCAGCGCGTTGATTTCGCGTGCAAAGCGTGTGGCGCCTGCATGCGTCGTAGGTATCGGAAGAAGCAAGGCACGCACGCCACAATGCGAGCTCCACGACATGTACTTCCGCAGCAGCTTCACGTTTGCGTCAGTGGATAGTTACGGCAGTGCGAGGGGACATGCAAAGCGCCGCTGCTACAACCATACCAGTCGTGTTGCTGTGAGTCGCACACCCTCCATCTCGTCAAAGGCCAGCGCGTCGGTCAGGCGAACAAACACCTTTTCCAGCTCCTCTAAGCAGCGTCCGTAAGCATCAGCATCACGCGTGCAGACGCGTCTTACGTTGTGGTCGGCCGATAAACAGTGTTTTGGCGTCCAGCAGCTCATTGTCGTCAAGAGGAAGCGCGAGATTGGACGCGTTGTTGTACGCGCTGCTTGCAGACAACGGCACCACGCAGGCTTCGTATCCGTAGTGTTTTGCAGTCGCGATACACGCGTCCACATTCCTGTCCGCCAACTTCCAGTTTTCGAGGCCTACACAAAATTCCATGGAGCGGAGTGCTGATGGCAGTCCCGCTGGATCATGGTGCGCCGACAAGATGCCGCAATTCTCCTCGCTGCCATTGTGGTCAGGCTGGCGGCATGGCTGTGGCTGTCGCGGGACACGCTGGATCAAGTGTCGAACCATGTGATGCTGGTCACGCCGCTGACCAAGTACAAGCGATGTAAGCAGGCAGGCAAGCGGGAGGGAAATGGCTGCATTGTCGCACGCACACAGTGGTCGAGGGTGTCTTCCTGGCCAACCATGGCGTCGACCCGTACACGGGAGACGTGTTTCATATGGTAAAACGGCTGGCGACAATGCGTCGCACTGACGGCAGTCCCCGCTGATACTTGCGGTGGGATACACGCTGGCGCAACTGCCTGGCGGAGGAGTGAATGCAGTGTTTCTCGTGACAGATCTGCTGATTGGCGTGGTGCTTCGTGAGATTGCCAAAAGACATCTGCCGGAGCATGGCTCATCAGCCACCGTGTTAGCTGCGTGTGTGTCGGCCGTCTGGCAGTGACACTCACCGTGACAAACAGCTACTTGTTGAACCCGATCACTGTTCTCACGTGTCTATCGAAGTCCACCGCTCTATTCACACGACTGTTCATTACCTCCGGGATACTCGCTGCAATGCAAGGTACACACTGGCCATCCCATGTGCAGCTCAGCGTCGCAGGTCAATCGTTCGCCACCGCTGGATGGATGGCCTGTGCCGTGAGCGTCGAACTGTATCCCGCTATACTGCTGCCTAGCTTGGCACTGCTCTTGGCATCCACCAAGCGTGCTCGTGTCTTTGTAACCCCTTGTTGGAAGGTTGTGCTGAAGCGGCTAGAGCGAGTGCTGGACATTTCTCGCCATGTTCTCCACTTGGACAGTGGGGATACTCCTGTGCTCGATGCTGTACACGGGTGGATGGAACTTCGTTTCTGCTACCTACGGCTTCACGTACGATCATTCCTCCACCACGGCCTCATACTCACACGTGTCCAAGTCTTGCGGTGCCCGATTTGACACCGAATGTCGGGCTTTTCTGGTACTACCTCATGGAGATGTTTGACAGTTTCCGCGATTTCTTCGTTTTCGTTCTGCAGATGCATGTGTTTGCCTATGCCGTGCCTGTGACCATTAAGTTCCGGTACGCGTATCCACAGTCCTTGCACACTCGAGCCGTGTTGGGCTAGGCACAAGCCTTTGTTTGCAACGTTTACGCTACTGGCAATCATTGCCTCCTTCAAGCCCTATCCTGGACTTGGAGATATCGCGTTGCCGATCGCAATGCTTTGCCTCTTTCCTGAAGTGCAACGGGGTACGTAGTGGTGTGTGGTGTGTGGTGTGTGGTGTGTGGTGTGTGGTGTGTGGCGTGTGGCGTGTGGCGTGTGGATGCGCGCGCATTCGCACTTATCACGTGGACAGAAATGCGACATGGACATGTGATCTACGGATTGATCACTTTCTCCGTCTTCCTTGGCGCCGTATTCTGGCACCTGTGGATATACTGGGGCAGTGGCAACGCCAATTTCTTCTATGCCATGACGCTGGTCTACGCGCTGGGCAACATTATTTTCATCACCGATAGCAGCAGCAGCATGGTACGTTGTATGTTCAAGGAATCGTGGCCGCAGTATCGCGACCATAAACTGGTGCTTGTCGGCACACAGTCTGTAAACGCGGGGACCATCAAAGAGCTTTGCGCCGCAATAAAACGTCGTTAGCTTTTGGCCGCGCCGCACCGCACCGCGTCTTACAGCGACCACGCCGTGGGAGTTATCACGTGACGCACAGTATCGTCCTAATTCCACTCCGCCACCGCAGCTAAGCGCGGCCACTTCGCCACGTCATGCACAGCAGTTCGCTCACATCCCGATCCGCGTCCGTTCGCTTCAAACATGTCCGTGCTCGTCAGACAGCGACTGGCGCTGAGGATGCTGTTGCCATGGCCGCCTTTGCTGAGAAGAAGTGGGTCTGGGTGGTGGACAAGGAGCAGGGCTACGTGACCGCGTCTATTATCACGGAAAAGGACGACAAGGTGGAGGTGCAGCTGGAGAATGGGCACAAGCAGTGGATTGAGCTTGTGGACACGGAGAAGATGAATCCGCCCAAATTCGACAAAGTGGAGGACATGGCCGATCTGGCGTATTTAAATGAGGCGTCTGTTGTACATAACCTGCGTATACGCTATCTTTCCGACCTGATCTACGTAAGCTGCTGCCGAGCGCGCATCCACTACGCATCTTAACCGCGTGTCAGACGTACTCTGGACTATTCCTGGTGGCCATCAATCCCTACAAGCACTTTCCCATCTACACGGAATCCATTGTGCGCTCCTACCGAAACCAGAAAAGAAACGAAGTGCCGCCGCACATCTTTGCCATCTCTGATGTTGCCTATCACGAGATGATGCAGCATCGCGAGAATCAGTCGATCCTGATCACGTAGTCTATGTCCTATCCTCATGCATGCTAATGTGTACGCTGATAGGGGAGAATCCGGGGCTGGGAAGACTGAAAACACCAAAAAGGTGATTCAGTATTTGACGACTGTGGCGGTCGATCGTGTGTCCAACACCCGTGGCGCCACCACCGGGGCACTGCTGGAACAGCAGATCTTGCAAGCGAATCCGATTCTCGAGGCTTTCGGGAACGCGCAGACCATTCGAAATAACAATTCTTCGCGATTCGTACGTGCCTGCTAGGTGAAACCGACGTCATCATGAATTGTAGGGGAAATTTATTCGAATTGAGTTTGGACACGCTGGACACATCGCAGGCGCCAACATCGAGTGGTATCTTCTGGAGAAATCACGTGTGACCCATCAGTCGTCGCTGGAGAGGAACTACCACATATTCTATCAGCTGATGAAGGGTGCTCCACAAACGATGAAAGGTTGTTTCCATGGTGGCGCGCACATCCGTTGACGCGTCCGTGTCCTAGATCAACTGCTCCTGTCAGGAAGCTTGGACGACTACAGCTTCACCAAGAACTCTCGTAAATCCATCGAAGGAGTAGACGACGCGCGGTCCTACCAAGAGCTCTCGGAGTCGCTGAACATCATGGGTATCGACGAGGCTGAACAGACGGACTTTTTCCGTGTGGTTGCTGCCGTCATGCATCTAGGCAATATCCAGGTGACGGCTGACCGTGCGGATCAAGCGCAAATGGCAGATACTGCAATTGCAGAACGCGTGTGTCACCTGCTGGGGGTGCCAGTGGCGGATTTCACCAAGAGCCTGCTTCGGCCGCTCATGAAAGCAGGACGCGATTGGGTAGCGCAAAGTCGAACGGCTGCTCAAGTACTATACTCTGTGGAGGCGCTTGCGCGTGTGTTGTACGAGCGTATGTTTGGAAAGCTTGTGAACCGAATCAACCATGCTATCGACAGACCGTCTGGACAAGCCACGTTTATTGGTGTGCTTGACATTGCGGGGTTTGAGATTTTCGAGGTGCGTATGTCTTGCATCGCATCGCATCGCATCGCATTGCATTGTATCAGTGCTAACACCGTGGTCCACCACTTTATAGCGGAATGGGTTTGAGCAACTTTGTATCAATTACACGAACGAAAAGCTGCAACAGTTCTTCAACCACCACATGTTTGTTCTTGAGCAAGAAGAGTATAAGCGTGAAGGACTAGAGTGGAAGTATATCGACTTTGGACTAGACCTGCAGCCAACCATCGATCTGATTGAGAAGACCAACCCCATCGGAATTCTCTCGTGTTTGGACGAAGAGTGTGTGGTGCCAAAGGCAAATGACAAAACGTTCATTGAGAAGCTGAACTTCTTATGGAAAGACAAGTCTCCGAAGTACGAGGGCGACCGCTTTGGCGAAGGATTTGTGCTCCACCACTACGCCTCAAAGGTGGAGTACACGACATCCGGCTGGCTCGACAAAAATAAGGACCCCCTGAACGAGAGTATCGTGAAACTGCTCTCTGTTTCTAACAACTCGTTTATTTCCGACCTATTTGACGACTACAAAGTTGACGCAGCGCCAGACTTTCGTGCCAAATCTCTGGTGAAGAAAGGCGCGTTTCGAACCGTTGGTCAACGCCATAAGGAGCAGTTGTCGTTGTTGATGCAGCAGCTCTACTCGACTGAGCCGCATTTCGTCCGCTGCATCTTGCCCAACGAAGAGAAGCGACCGGGAAAAATGAACGTTCCATTGGTTCTGGACCAGCTGCGCTGTAACGGTGTGCTTGAGGGCATTCGTATTCACCGATCTGGGTTTCCAAATCGGCTCACATTCTCGGAGTTTCGCGCGCGCTACGAGATTCTCGCTCCTGGAAAGATACCTTCAGGGTATATGGACGGGCGTAAAGCAGCGCAAGTGCTTCTGGACGCCATGCAGATTGACATGGCTTCCTATCGCATTGGCAGCAGCAAAGTGTTTTTTCGTGCCGGCGTGTTGGCGGAGCTGGAAGAGCTGCGAGACACACGCATCTCCGGCTTCATGACCAACTTCCAGGCCATATGTCGTGGCTACCTGGCTCGTAAGCAGTATCTTCGCCAGGTGAATCGGGACAAAGCAATCCGCGTTATTCAAAAGAACGCTCGGGTCTACGTTCAGCTGCGCGAATGGGCATGGTGGAGGCTGTACAGCAAGGTGAAGCCGTTGCTGAACATTACTCGTGCGGACCAGGAGCTACGGCAGAAGGAAGAGACCATCCAGGAACTAGAGTCGAAATGGCAAGACGAGCAAAAGAAGTTCAAAGTGCTGGAGACATTGTGCAATCGCCTGGAATCGGAAAAGCGGGACTTTGAAGAAGCTCTGGTGCGCGAAAGAACTGCCGCGTGTGACCAAGAGGATTTGCTGCGGCGAAAACAAGAGCGCGAGATCTCACTCCAGGAGCTGATCGAGGAGGCAGAGCGTGAGATCGAGCAACTGTCGGCTACCATCGAGGACCTGACGCAGTCGAAGCTGAGCTTAGAGAATGAGATCCGCGCTATCCAGCTCCAGCTGAACGAAAAGTCTTTGACTGTGAGTAAACTGGAGCGTGAATCCGCGGACAGAGTTCAGCAACAGCGCACGCTTGCGGCGTCTCTCTCCGCGGAATCCAGCCGCGTCACTGAGCTGACCACAGAGCGAGATGGTTTGCTGACGCGTATTGGGGAAATGCAAGCGGCATTGAACACCGGGCTTGCTAAGGAATCTGAGCTGTCCAAGACCACGAAAGCACTGGAGGCCAATCTAAAGACCATGCAAATGCAGCTGAAGAAACAGGAAGATGAAAAGTCTGCGTTCGAGCTGCAGAAGGTGTCTGTTGAGGAGACGACGAAAAAAACGAAGGACCAAATACGCCAGCTGGAAAGCGAGAAGAAGCAGGCGGAGAATGTGATCAAAACCAAGGAAACGGAAGTGACAATGCTGAAGGATAAGCTGCAGAAGGAATCATCCGACAAGATCAAGTCAGAGCGGCAGCATCGTGATGCACAGGTGCGGATCCAGGCCTTGCAAGGGGAGATTGAGCTGGCACGGACGGAAGTGGCCAATCTAACGCAAGCGAAGCAGCAGCTGGACGAGGAAGTCGAGGAGATGCGCGCGATGATGGAGCAGAAGGGAGATGAGAAGACGAAAGAAGCGGAGCTACGCAAGCTGCGAGAAGCAGAGATGACTAGTGCCAAGCAGCAGTTGGCGAAGCTTCAGACCGACTTGGACAAACTTCACGCATCTAATGCAGCGTTGGTGGAAAGGCTGCAGCAGGAGTTGTCGCAAGAGCAGGAGAGTGTGGCGCAGGCTGAGCAGCGCGCGAGTGAGCTGGTTGATCGATTGGAAATGACACGTGTGGAGCTGGATGCGTCCATGGAGAAGTGTAAAAGTGTTGAAGCTTCGCGACGAGACACGGAGGATCGCCTTGAATCCACACTCTCGGATCTGGAAACACTGAAGGCGCTTATGGAACAGCTAAGAGCGACCAAGGACGACTACGAGGTCCAGATTGGAAAACTGTCGTCTGAAAATGAAGAGTACTACTTGCTGAACAATCGTTTGGAACTCGAGCGCAATAATCTGCAGAAAAGGCTGGAGATTATGCAGAACGACGTGCAAGATAACCAACGACGTCGTGCAATACTAGACACGTCGCAAAAGAAACTGATGGTAGAGCTCAAGGACGCTCAGCAGCGGCTGACAGAAGAGCAAGCGGCGCGTCAGCAGCTTGCCGATCAGCTTTCGCAAAAGGTGTCTGAATACGATATGCTTGACCAGACCTTTAATAATGTGTCGAAAAATCGGTCAACCACCACAGAGGACGAAGCGAAAGCCATCGCAAAGGAAACGGCAGAATTGCGCGAGAAGCTTGGCGACATGGATCGCGAAGTGGCAAACTCTGAAAGGCTAAGGAGCCGTCTTGTCTCGGAGATCGAAGACCTGCGGCACGAAATCGACCACGAGCACGCAGTCAATCGGTCCAACGAGAAGCTGACCAAGCAGCTTGAATTCCAGGTGCAAAGTGTGTCGGAGAAGTACGAGAGCGAGCGTGCAATGCGAGAACTGGCCGAGGTGAACATGCGGAAATTTCAGGCCAATGTGGAGTCGCTTAAGGCTGCAATGGGCGAGAAGGAAGAGCAGATTCGACTGTTGCAGCTGAGCAAGTCCTCGCTGGAGTCTGACCTGAAGAACTTAATCAGCGAACTGGACTCTGACACGCGTGGCACCACGGAGCTAGAGAATGTGCGTAGAGGGCACGAGTCTGAGCTGTCGATCGTGAAAAGTCGACTGGATCATTCTGAAGTTGCGCGAGTGACCATGGAGAAGAAGCTGGCGGATTTCGTGCAGCAGCAGGAACAAGCGAAAACGCAAATGGAGCAGGAGTTGGAAAGCTTTCAGGCGAAGTATGTGGAGAGCAAGGAGCTTCTGCTAGCGGAGATCAACACGCTTGGAGAGAGACTAGACCAAGAGCTTGACGCAAAGAAGGATCTGATGTCGCAAAAACGAGCGCTTGAGGAAAAGCTGGAGGACATCTCGTCGGCGGCAGACTTCACCATCCAGTCTAAGATGGATCTGGAAAACGCCAAGAAAACTTCCGAAGGAGTGATGAAGGAGCTACGGGCGCGGTTGGAGGAAGAGGAGTCACTGCGCAGGAACTTGGAAGAGGTGGCGCGGCGTCACGAAGGGAAATCAAACCAGCTGCAAACTGATTTGGAGCAGCTGGAGCGTCAATCAGATGTGGTGGATCGTCAGCGACGTCAGTTAGAGAAACAAGTTGTTCAGCTGCGCGATGAAAGCGAGCGCAGCCATCAATCCCAGCAGGTGCTGGTGGACGAGTTGGCTGCCCTTAAAGAAGAGTATTCTCAGCTCCAGTTCAGTCAGCAGGATCAGATGGAATTGCGTAAAGTGACATCCAGAGACGCGTCGTCCAACGATGATTGCCGTAGAGAGGATTTGGAGAAGGTGGAGGAATCGCGCAAAGCGTTGGTAATAGCGCAGAAGATGTTGCAGCAAGAGTTTGAAGGGAAGCTAGCGGAAGTGGAGCGCTTGGAAGCTGCGAAGATGGCGCTAGCCGAGGAGATTGTGACTCTGAGAAAAGAGATGGAAGTGGAGATTAAGTCTAGAAACGATGTGGACTTTGAGTTGAGCAAAATGAAGTCGAAAGCGAGTGATCTGCAGCTGCGGTTAGAGAACGAGAGTTCGAAGAGCGCCGAGGCAAATGAAACGGTGGGCAAACTTCGACAGAAGCTCGACCATTTGACGTCGACGCTTGAAGAGTCGGAGGTTGTCAGAATGCGGCTGGAGAAGTCGGAGGCGAATCTTCAGTCAAGGCTATCGGACGTGCATGCGCAGGTGCAGTCTGCCAACAATGACCGCGACATTGCAGAAAAGCAGCTACGTCGCTTGCAAGAGGAAATGATGCAGCTGCAGAATCTGCACGACGAAGACAGTCTAAAAGTCGGAGATTTGGAGTCCATCAAGCAGCGTCTGCAAGAAGAACTCGGACTTGTGCTGGATAAGCATGAGAAAGAACTTGAGGCCAAGGAAGAGGATATCGCGGAAGCGCACCAGAAGTTCAGCAGTGAGCTGCGCAAGGTTGCTGAAGAGCTGGAGTTGCAGACGGAGCAGGTGCAAAGCCTGCAGCAACAGAACCGCCAACTAGAGTTAGACTGTGAAAGTCTTCGTAAACAGTACGAGGATGATCGTATCGTTTTCGCGGGCATGAAGCGGGAAAAGGACAAGTCTGAGGCGAAGCTGTCGGAACTGCTGCTTTTGCACGAAGAGATGTCGGCACACGATGCATCCTTCCAACGGCAATTGTCGGGGCTCAAAACCGAGGTGGTTCAGTTGTCTTCACAGCTCGACGAATCGGAATCCCGCCGATTTGTCCTGGAGAAAGCGAAGAAGGCACTGGAAGCGCGACTTCACGAGATCAGTCAAGAGACCATTTCCAGCTACAGGACGCACAAGGACGGGGGCGACCTGGACGAGGCTTCAAAGGGCCGCGAGGAGCTAGCCGATCAGCTGCAGTCGCTGTACGATGCGAACAACGATCTGCTGGCCAAAATACAAGTACTGGAGAACTCTGCGATCGCATCTCAGCAGGAAACGGACAAAGCGCGCCAGCAAAGCAACGATCTGTTGAAACAGAAGGTAATCTAAGCAGGAAGCGCGTCGCACTACTCAGTCTTTTTTCAGCTTCTGCTGGAGAAACAGGTGAAAGACATGAATCTGCGAGTGGTTGATCTCGAAGCTACTTCGATGGCCGTGCGGCCAGCGCGTCGCGAGTCTCGCGTGCAGGATCTTACTATGCGAATTGAGAACGAGGCATTGCAGCGTAATATGTCTGTGCGTAGCACGCGGGAAACAGACAAGACCATCCGCGAGCTCACTTTCCAGCTCAAAGAACGCGAGAAAGCTACTGCGAGACACGAAGACGAAGTGCATCGTTTGGAGCAGCGTTTAGCGCGCACCACTTCGCAGCTGGAAGAATTGGTATGCATTTAGATGCGCAACAACTCACTCTGCAGGAAACATCGGAAAGTGAGCTGCAGCTTGCGAAAAGACGCGCTGAGCGAGAAGCTGACGAGCAGCGAGAGCGAGCACTACGGTAAGCGGAGCACTTGCAAAATGTGTCGTCTGATGCTTGCCATTAGGCTGGAACGGGAAGTGGAGAAGCTAAAAGGGAAGATGGAGCGCTATATGTATGGATCGAACTAGTAGCGACATTAGTTTATCTGCGGGCAGTGTAATTGTGAAATGTCATGGCGCAGATATAAAACAGAAACATTTAATATTGGAAGATATGCAGGATGCTATACATTCCAACATCTATAGCGACAGTGTTGTCAAGTCGTCGTCTCGCCAGCTGGTTGCAAAGTTGGAGCCCGCCATTGTCGGCTTGCACATGAACGGCATCAGCCCTAGACACATGATGGATGAGCAGAGATTCTGAGGAGACACGCCTACCCATGGCCCGTGCTCGTCTCACCGCCTTAGCCAGTCGTCGTTGCGTCTTTGCGCCTAGCCCTGTGGTGCATGCGTCAGGCATATGCATCGACCACACGCATGCACGCACACACACACATACCTGTTTCAGATCGTGGCCGAATACGTCCCATGGCAGTGAGGAATGGCGAGAACAACGCGCTGTTCTACACACAAGACGCGTGGAAATAGGCGTGAGCATACAACGCTTGTCTCCAGCCACGCGTATCCCCGCACACCTGCACACACCTTGTACTCCTTCAACGGGTCCACGGACAATATCCGGAAGAAATCGCATTTTGATTTTTCAGCATTCCGGTTTTTATAAGCAGGATAGTTGTTCTCGTCCAAGTCTCCCGGATTGTACCTCTACCCCATCAGCACGCGCACTACCGACGCGTGTGGCACAACACAGATCACGCACCTCGCCTGGCGTGAACCGTCGCGACAGCTGCGTAGTTTCCGATCTCTTGGGACGCATGTCAAACCGCACACCAGCGGCATGCTGTGTGGACAAATGTGCTAGGCGTTCGGTAAGGCCTGGCGAGGCAGAGTACGAGTCTTCCGTCGTGCTTGACTTTTGAAACTTTGTAACCATCTCTTTCAGTACGGATTCTGAGTAGCTAGTGGATGAGTAGCGTGGTCTGCAGAGAGACGAGGCGGCGGTGGCGGGTCGTGCCAACATGCGGATCATGGCGTAGTGCTGCACAAACGAAATCAATGTGTGAGCGAGCGAGCGCGCATGCCGCTGCAGTCAGTCAGTGCATGACAGCCGATGGCGTTTCTGCATTATTGCAGCTATCAGAGAAGCGACAGCATTACTATTTCCCGTGGGCATAGTAAGTATATATTGCACTGATAGTGATAGTGATGATGACGAGGTGATGACGACGAGGTGATGATGACGAAGTGATGATACAAAACGGAGTGTTGGTTTCCCCTCCCCCTAGGCTGTCGAGTCGTTACGTGTTGGTGTGTAGACACGGCCCGGCCTGCTGTAGCTGCTACTAGCCGTGTTTAATAGCGGTGCGTGGTTCTGCCAAAGGAGTACACGTAGCGTCAGATCGTCGGCCGAGGACTCAGGGATAATCGAGAGTGGTTGCGATGCATAGCTTTTGGCCTCCCATGCACTTTCTGTGACGCTTATTGTGCTGTAAGCGTCGTAGCTTTGGTACCCAGGCGTATCTTCGTCCACACGCCAGCTTGATTCGGTCAGCCATGAGTGGCGCGACAACGGATTGCGAGAAGCGGGAGCGGGTGGCGGTTTATGAGGACAAGGGGGGTTTTCTAGAGCGTCGTGCGGCTGATGCAGCGACTCCCTTTTCACGTCCAGGAGTATGTAGTCGGGAGTGCAAGTTTTGATGTGTCGTCGCGCGTGTATCTTTTTGCGAAAGCGCTGTCCATGATGGAACTGCTGTACCAGCAGTGTCGATGCAAGCACGGCTGGAGGTGTGTGAGTGACGGCGTGTGTGGTGTGAGCGACGTACCATCCGCGGTGTACAGAAGGCGATCCCACTCAGGGTATGTCCAGGCGAACAGGCCAACCACCACATTGCTGGCAATGATGGCTATGCCGTATATCAGGCCGTTACGCCACAGCATATCGTACACCCGATTGCTCCCCGGATGGGAGCGTTTCTTCCACACGGCCCACAGATAGCACATGCTTAGCAAGGCGTTTGTACTGATACCGATAGCCATGTTGGCGATGATGCAGGAGCTGTCTGATTGCATTTTGCAGTTGATGCCGTACGGATAGTCGTCGGAAGCAATGCGACTGTGGAAGAGAAAGTAGCTGGAGAAGAAGTTGACAGCCATCATGAGCAGGCCAGCGAGCATGATGGAGAGAGTGCGGTTGAGAAGAAAATAGGCTTTGGTGGTGAGGATGATGACCAAGACAGCATTACAGCAGGAGAAGACGATTGTGTGAGTTTTCGTTGCGAAATAGCAACTGATGGCCCATGGGGCTAGCTTGTGAAGGACCAGCGTGAAACAGTAGATTGCGTTACCCAGCGCGAGAAGGAGGTTGAGAGAGAGAATGGTCTTCCTTGGAAGCTGCCACCAGATAATCAGGGATTGAGAGAGGTTTTGAATGCTTTGGAGAAGGAAGAGCGTGTAGCACAGGGTTTTTGCGACGTGATTGTGGAGATCGAAGGGAGAGTTGAGCACCAGCTGCGGCATGTTGACACGTGGAGAAAGAGGGCGTGCCAAGCATCCTATGTTGGGCTTGGCAGCTGATAGCCTGTGCAACCGCGCCTCTCGCAATAAACAGCCGATTGAACCGCCGATAAGCGAGCATCGGTTGCAACAACGCTGACGCAGCCGTGAACGTGCTATTGCAAGCGGTGCGTTAGCGAAGCGTGTGTTGCCGGTCAACAGCTGCAACGCGAGTGGAACACTCACGCGTATGCATTCACTTCGAATAGCCTTATTGCGTGAGCAGATCTGTTGCTGTGCTTGTGCAAAGGAGCGGATCGCTTGTATGGATCGCTTGTGCGAGGCGTGGATGGTCGATGTGCGCACCGTCTGCCAACACCGCCATGGCGGAACTCGACACGCAGGACACCGCCAAGTTAGACGAGTTCTCGTATTGCTCCAGCCCTCCTCTTATTGTCGCTGCTCCGTGTGTGGTTATCCAACATTCAGCAACTGTTGTCTATCTCCGATCCTCTAAACTGTTGGCTGGTGGTTATCTTGTCGGCAGCGATAACGCGTGTGATATTCTCGTTCACCGCACCGGTGTGCACCAGCGCCATTGCGTGCTCAAACAAGTGTGGTCCTTCCCTTACGACAAAATGTCTCACCAGCCAGATAGAAGAAGCACCTGGTGATCCTATTGTTGTGCTGGAAAGCCTGTGGTATGCAGTGTGCTGCAGACAATGCCTCACATCCTAGCACTCATGCCACATGGGTCAACCAAACACACATCCCCAAAAACACGACCATCCGACTCAACAACAACGATTGTATATGCCTTGGTTCACTCGTACCGAAGGGAGGTAGTGTGTGTGTGTGTGCAAATGCGGAGCTTATACGTGTACACACACAGATTTGCGCTTCTACACCGAAGATGTCAAGGACATACCTATCCATGTTGTCGAGTTTCCTGCACTGCACGACTCCTATGCTGTCTGCGAGACGCTAGGAAGGTGATCATGGCAAATGCGCTCCTATCTCATTCCGTAGCGGAGGAAGCGGCGTGGTTCGTTGTGTGAGGTCGTTGACCAGTGCTCGCCAGTATGCCTGCAAATTCATCGAGAAGCCACTGTGTAAACTGTTTCTGGAGGAACCGATAAAGCGCGTGCGCAACGAGGTAGGCCGGGCGGCAGAGCCATCGTGCGTTCTCAATCATGGCAGGTGCAGTGGCTGCAAGGATTGTCCCATGTAGGCAGTGCAGCGCGAGGAGCATGCACTCTCACCACCACGCGTAGGGACACATTGTCACTCTTGTAGACTTCTTGGAGGACACGAAGTTCTGTTACATTATCATGGAATGGATGCGTGGTGGCAATCTGCACGCCTACGTGATACGTGAAGGAAAGCAGACGGACGGCGTTTGTGCAGAGTTTATGAGACAGCTTGTCACTGCCACACAGGTAAGTGGTGTACGGGTCGGGGGTGTGACGCGCGTGCTTATCAGTGCAGTATCTGCATGACCAAGGCGTCATTCACAGGGATTTGACACCAACAGTATGTCCCCGATGTAAGCTGCACCTTCATGCAGCACAGAATATTCTGGTGAGCAGAGAAGTACCTGTCGTCTTGAAGCTTGCGGATTTCGGTTGCTCTGCATACGCATGCGTAGACTCATCTTGTCGTCAGAATGGGCAACGCGCAATGTGGAATTTTACACACGTGGCACGCCTGCATTTGCTGCGCCAGGTAGGCTGACGTGTCGCGTGGTAGTAGTTAGAACCCGTGATTGACTCTTCGTGGCAGAGGTGGTACGACCCAAGGAAGGGCAGAAAGCAGGACCATCTGCTGGTAAGACTCCCTCTGTTTCCACTTGTCGTGTCACTGGAATAGACATATGGTCGCTTGGGGCAATTCTGTACTTCTTGTAACTACCACGTGTGTGTCGTGAAACTGAGCTGGCTGCCACTCTAGAAACAGCGGCTACTCTCTGTACCAGGGCAAGGATGAGGTGTACGATTGTCTAGAGAACGACCGGGAAAGAGAGATGCTGTTTGAGCCCCTTTCTTTGACCACACTAGGTATGCCGGTTGGCCTGGCGCACTTGTCGCCAACACAGTTTCAGGATACAGTTTTCTGTCTGGTGTGCTAAAACCGAATCCCCGCTTGCGCCCCATGGCAAAACAGCTGGCGCGATATGCGTGGCTGTACGCGGACGCGTGGGGAGAATTGTCTCCAACACCACAGAGCACTATTCAGCAGCCGATTTCGTTGCAAGGCCCTTGTGCTGTGATCGGTCGCAGAGCAGGTAGTGACCAACATTTAACGCAGCGTGCTTATATTAGTTTGCGACACAAATGGTGCGGAAAGTCTGTTTATCGCAAGGCACCATCTCCATCTATGGCAGTGCCATGGACGTGTACACGCCCGAGTGATCAGGTACGTAGTCTTAGACGAAACGAGCTCAAACGTGGTGGTGGCACATACGGGTAGCACGAATCCATCGCTTCTAAATGGAAAGCGCATGGCACAGAATGACAGGTCGGTTCTGATAGCGTCGGGAGACACGGTGACTTTGTGCTGGACTGAGACGCGTATGTCTTAGCGCACTACGGGAAAGATGTGCTACATCTGATGCAACGTTGTAGAAATACTAGCATACACAGTGCATATACGCATGGACACATCGTCACCGCTGGATAGCATTAAAAGGGTGGATGACGCATGGGCCTATTTGATCACGTTAAGCGGCGACCGCACCTACCCGCTGCGCCAACCAGCCGAAATTCTCGGACGCGACCCGGGTAAGAGGCCAGCTCTTCGCACACGTAACTAATCTTTTCTGCAAGAGCTTGTAGGCGCGGACTACTTCTCGAGCCATCTAGGCGTCAGTCGGCACAGCCGTAAGTGTGTGTTTCAGCACGAAAGTGTGACCAGGCTGTAGATTGTATATTTATTCGTGACCCGTGCGGCGGAGTTCTATTTACAACCCAGTAAGTCGATCTTTTAGCGGTGTCCATGGATCGGTGAGTGAGCGTTGGTAGAAGCAAAGGCGGAGTATGCATCAACGGGACCTTGTATCAGAAAACGACACATGCTCTGAAGCTACAGGAGATGGATGAAATTCTGTTTCCATCGGATCGGCGTGTTGGCTTCTACCTAGTGTTCCCGTCAGGCCTCGACAGGGCGCCATGACGCGTACACAAGGACGCCCCAACACAGCACTCAGTCTTGACAGAACTTTTCGATAAGCGCTTGTAGTTCACGTTCAGGCAACGGGATCCACACTGTTTCTGTACCATCAACGCTGTGTTTTGTACGCATCAGGGCGTGGTCGCGAAACTCGGTTAACTGAGCACGCAATGCGGGCTCGGCACTGACAATAAACTGATCGCGGCATCTTCGCCATAGCTCCTCGTAAACCAGGCCTGGATACTGTTGGGCAGTGGCCGCTTCGTCATCGCTCTCATCGTCCTGTTTTTCCATAAAGCAGCTTGCAGCAGAAAGCTGAGCGTTTGCCAGTTCGGCGAACACCAGCCTGGCATTGCGGGGCATGGCAGGTAGCACAAACGCAGCAGAACGCATCAACTGTGCCACGTCAGGACAGGCGTCGTTTGATTTTCCGGCCAGCGTGTTTGCCGCAGTGGTGCGACGAGAACACAGAGATGGCGTGTAGGCCAAATACGTGGTCATATCGTGGAAAACGAAGCGAAAGTCCGAGTGCACATGCGCAGCACCGCTGGTGAACGCAAACATAGCGCGTACATGGTCGACACTGGCGACGAGCGCCAAGCGCGAACGGCCAGCCACCACCAACCTTGCCAAACAGTGGGTCATCAGCAGCGGGTCAGACCAAGCCTCCAGACCATGGATCAAGACGAAGATACGGCCGGAGTGCTCGCGCAGGTACGGAAGGAGCGCTTGCGTTTTTGCGGAAATCGTTCGACCAGGCAGTGGTACAGGTGCATCGACAAGGTCAGCAAGCGCGCGCAGCAAAGCAAGCGCAGAAGCCGTGGTGGAGGCGTTGGAGGTATTAGTGGCGCGCAGTACAATCACAGGGGCGATTGGGGAAAGGTATGTTTCGGCGAATTCGGTCAGTAGAGCATGCTTTGAGCCATAGCCATAGCAGCAGATGGAGAAACCGGCGAGCAGTTCAACAAGCAATTGGGGAAATTGGCGCTCGTGCAGCACAGACAGGCGGTGCACGTATGCTTTGTGATCATTCTCCGGGTTCGATGGTGGTTGGGCGGTGAGCAGGTGGTGGCGACGCGTAAAAGCGCGCTCCGATGTGTGCGAGTGCATGAACGTGGCAGTAAGGCGGTGTGGTGTTTTTTGAAGCAGCACACGGATGTCGGACGATCAGTCGGAAGCCATCGCGTAGCGCCACAAGTGCGCGGCGTTGACTGACAATTGCAGTGAAGAATGCGTAAAGAGTGCGTCGCAAGAGGCTGAGCAGATCAAACAGACTGCCAACGAGGCATTCCGTGCTGGCAAATACACAGACGCCATTCCACTGTATTCGCGTGCCATCGGTGTTTGCCCCTGCTTCTTCGCGTTGTCTCTAACAGGCGCTCCTAGATCTGGTGTGCGACAATCCCGTACTCTATGTAAATCGTGCTGCAGCGTACTTGGCCCTGTGGGATCCTCAGCACGCACTCTCTGATTGCCAACATGCCGCACGGCTTGATCCAAACTGCGTCAAGGTGCGTCTACCGACAAGCCATACGCTATGCGTGACACAACCCGCAGGCTTACTTAAGGATGGGAAAAGCATGGATGCTGCTGGGAAGTGTCAGCGAGTCTGAACGCCAGTTTCAACACGCTCTCGCCCTGTCGCCTGACGCTCGTGCTGCCGTCTCTGCCGACCTGGCCAAGTTGCAGCGCGTCAAAGACATCGATGCACGAGCTGAACGTGCTGAACGTGCGAATGCTTGGAACGAAGTGCTCTGCTGTATTATGGAGATAACGCGTTTACTCGCTGCGCCTGGCACTGACCAGTTGCCTGTACCTTGGCGAATACGCGAAGCACAAGCGCGCATAGGCAACGGAGAGTTGCCGGCTGCAGACGCGGTTGCTAGACATCTGCTAAAGCGGGATCCTCGAAACGCGGATGTTATTGCGCTGCGAGCACGCGTACTTTACCTAATGAGTACATTGTCATCATGGCAATCACAGCCGCACTCGGTACTTACTGTGCCATAGACGAGACGGAAAAGGCCGTCATGTACTGTCAGGAGGCATTACGATGTGATCCCGATCACAAACAAGCCCGACATCTTCTCAAGGTATGCGATATCGCACGGCAAACCAAGCAGGGAAAGCGAAGCGTCTATGTGACCGGGTACTAGTTGGCACGGTCGGTGGAACGAGAAAAGGAAGCTGGAAATCAAGCATTTAAGACAGGACGCTACGCAGAAGCACTGGAACGATACACGGCTGCCCTGGCGCTCGATCCGAACCATCACCAGCTGAACTGCAAGCTGTATTCTAACCGCGCCATCACTCACACCAAGGTTGCGTCACACTTCCCATCGAAAGCCACCGCACTCACTATGCACAGATGGGTGCGTACGAGCAAGCGGTAGCTGACTGTGACTACGCACTCAAGCTGGATCCGGAGTTCTGCAAAGTGTGGCGGCGACGAGCCGACGCACTACTGCATCTGGAGCGTTACGAAGAGGCGGTGAAAGACTACCAAAAGGCGTCACAACTTGATCCTACCGATCAAAGTAGGCGAGCTCCACCGCCCGCAAAGCTGACCCTCCGTGTTCGCCAGCCATTAAGCGTGAGCTGCGCGCCGCACAACTTGAGCTGAAAAAGTCGCAGCGAAAGGACTATTACAAGATACTTGGTGTTTCCAAAGACGCCTCGGATAACGACATCAAGAAGGCGTATCGACGGCAAGCACTGCAAAACCACCCCGACAAGAATGCCCCTGGAGACGAGGCAGCGGCCGAGCGCTTCAAGGAAATTGGCGAGGCGTATGCAGTGCTCAGCGATGCGCCAAAGCGACAACGATACGACAGCGGAGCGGATCTAGAAGGAGGGTCTGGTGGTATGGGTGGAGGCCATGATGTAGACGTGGAAGCGCTGTTTCGCATGTTTGCGGCCGGGGGAGGAGGAGGAGGAGGATCGTTTCGATTCTAAGCTGACATCCTGCGTACACATACAACCGTTTGCTGGCACGCGTGTTTTGGTTCAAGGGCATGTTTTGATTCAGGAAGCATGTTCCGGTGTCTTATTCGGGGGTCTCTCACGTGCCATGGTGAGTTGCACGTTCATCGGCGGCTGTTGTGTTGCTGTCGCACTGAATTGCGCCTCGCCTTACTTCATCTTCTGCCAACCATTTCACGCCTCGTTCCGTTCACTCGTTTCTTCCGTGTCGCTCCTCGCTCCACGCCTCGCTCCTCTCGCCCCGTATCTTCCGTCACTTCTGCTCGTGTTTTTTGCTGTGATCTGCGGACTGTGCTACCTTAGCTGCTTGCGTGTGTGCTACACAGATCCTTTGTTTACCATCAAAGGCCCTAAACAACACCTACGCGTATCACCACGCATCTCAGAACGGCACCTCTTGCTTTCTCCAAATGCAACAGACGCAACCACTGATCACTCTGCCTGGTATTCCCACCCCACAGGGATCTCTTTATTACCCCTACCACTACCACCAGCAGCAGCAGCAGCCGTCACTGCACTCGCCCCACGCCAACCTTACCGGTCTGTCTTCTCCCACTACATCAGCTTTCTTGCGCTCTGGATCTCAGTATGTGCCGTTAGCGGAGCTACAAAACGGCTTCTTTATGGGCTCTGAAAGACAGACGGCTCCCGCTGTGATGCGACCAACGTCTTCGTCAGCTCCCATACAGTCTATGCGCTATAACAGCCATCCTCATCTTCTGCTTGCTCCTCATCTTCCACAACAGCAACCACAATCACAACAACAACAACAACAACAACAACAACAACAACAACAACAGCAGCAGCAGCAGCAGCATGCAGCTGGCCTACCTATACGGCGACGGCGTTCTGAATCCCATTACTCTCCTGGTGTAGATTTTAGCGCGGGTGGTTTGATGGCGATTGGGCCATTTTTTACACCTGCAAAGCAGTGGTGCGAACTACGAAGTCAGCGTGCTCCCCATCCACGGTATACCACCACCTGATAATCCCACTCACCGCGTAGGCTACAGATACGCCTCCAGGCCAAGATCGATCGTGGATTTTTTCTTGCTGACACAGAATGGACTTGCTATCGACGCAATTACTTCCAAATCAGCGTGGCGTTTCAGTGTGTGCCGGAAAGCGAGACAGATGTGTTGACGCATCAAACTAATTCAGCTACCGCTATGAACGGCAGCAGCGACAACCATACTACTACCCTCGGCTTTGACGACAGCATGGGAAAAGGATCTGCGAAAGAACGCACCTCGGCCGACACAGTGCCCTATTTTCTACAACCTTTACCGGCTAGTAGAAGTGTCTCGCTGCTTCAGCCATCAAGTGCAAGACGACCTGTCATGCGCACAACTAGACCAGACGCGAACAGTGATGACGTCTTCACTCCAAACCCTGCGTGTATCGAGTCGTCCTTTGCCGCCACAGACTCTACACTATACGTCGACAGCAACGGTCAATGGTGCTTCACGGAGGAAAAGTCTACGCAACAGTTTCGGGTGCATGGTTTCCGGGTGGGCATTAGCGCGCGCGTAGCCAGTTCAGGCGCGGTCGCCGCCGCCGCTGCCGCAAACATGGGAAATTATTCTATTGAGAATGGAAGGCCTATCGATTTGATCCAGCACACAACAAAACGCGACAAAGGCCCACAACAGCGCCCACCACTTCGGGCTATTCAGCCTGGCGGCTCGATAGACGGCGTCATTAGAAACATGCAGGCATTACTAGTTGGTGCGAACCGCTCAGTTGCCACATTCGAACGCGTTCAGTTTCGCACTGCGACCGCAAACAACGGCAGAAGACGGGCACAGCAGCAATTCTTTGTTCTTGTGGTAGATCTGTTCGCGGAAGTAGAACCGGTGATCGGCCAAAATGACGCGCGTTCATCCTCGCTGCGGCAGCTTGTACGGCTCTCCACCATTAGCAGTGCTCCGTTGGTCGTGCGCGGACGCAGTCCGGGCCATTACGCGGACCATGTGCAGTTACAACGGCAACAGGAGTACTTCCTGTACCAGCATCAGCGACGTGAATTGGCTCGTAACACGCTTGCGTCGGATGGCGAGCGAGTCGAGGAGGAGGAGGAGCTGGGCGACGGCGGCTGCCAGGACACCCCGCCAGGCATGGCGATGCGTTCGTTACCGGTGTCGACGAACAACGCTTCACACCAACGAATGCAGGCGCCAATAAGTCCGATCACCAGTTCCGACGACCCGGATATCCCGTCGCCGGAAGCGAGAAATTCCGATAATAGTGGTGCAGCAACAACGCCGTCGTCATTCTTGCTTGCAAACACCTCGTCGATCAGCTACCCCGTCCAATCGATGATGCCAGCAGGTGCCAGAAAACTGTCATCTCTGCCGCCCACAGGGCTAATGAAAACAACGCAAGATTTACTACGCGACTGTGCTAGCAGATTTATACCCATCTCCTCGCCCGGAAAGGTCGGCGCGCATGATGAGCTGCGGCGTGGGCTGCTAACACCAAGACAATCGGGCTGTGGCGGCGGTGGTGGTTCAGCCGCGCCGTTTGGACTCCACCCCTACTTTGGAAGCACGACCGAGGCCGACAACGACGGAAACTCCATCTATGCAAGTGCGGCCTCTGGTGCACTGCTGTTGGCACCAATGCAGGTGTTCTTGAAGCCACTGCGGATGGTCCCGACGCCTGGGGCAGAACCGTGCTATAAAAACGAACATGGAGGCGGGGCGACGCCTACACCAAGTAGCGTGCTTCCGCTGCCTTTTGGCATGGCGGAAGAGCAATGGACGTCGACACAGACACCGACGCAGCAGCAGATAGGGCTGAAAGCAGATTATTTCTTCCAGAGTGATCTTTAAAAGTTATTCACGGCCGTGTGTAACCCTGAATGCACGCGGGCGTGAGTAGAATGATAGGATGGACGTGTGGTCATGCGCATTTGCCAGACGGCTGGCTTTCTATGAGTGTGCCGGATGGTCATGACATGATGCATTTCAAGAAAATCCAATTTGGCTTCCACTTCATTGACGCTGTATGCACACGAAATGGAGGAGGGCATAAAAGTGTGTGTGCGCACATGCAGATGTGATAATCAATGAATGGTTTCTTGCACGTCTTTCGCGAAGAGTTCCAACATACAATGCATATTTTCTTCTCAGCGAACGCGCAGTCATTCTGGACCAGCTGCCTCAAGGCTTGTCGTGGGTGGGAGCGGGGTTCATCTACAGGGAAGCGGCGGTGAGCAGGCGTATGGATAGCGCTTGGCCGTACCCGTCTCTTGCCGTTGATCAGCGTGACATTCACGAATCGACGGGTGTAGAGAAGACGCTTCTTGGCGCGGCCTGGACAGCAGCGTTATACAGCAGCAATGAATACGCAACACATACCCTTAGGCTGCTTCTTCTTCTCCTGCTTCTCAACTTTGGGGCATTGAGACTTGACCTTGCCGGCACGAGCCAACGATCCGTGGACTTTACCCTGGAAACGGCGTCAAAACCATGATGAAGATGTGGGATGGATGGAAACGCATCGATTGTGGATGTGTGCGATGCAGCGACACGCGGGCGGGTGGATAGCCACATACCATATTCGAGAACGGTGAGCGTGGATATGCGAAAGAGGCGGCGTGTTAGCGATGCCGATTCTATCAATGTCGACACCCGCCCTGCATTGCCGCTCACCGCCACCATCGCACCACACGCTTGCCTTGTCCGGTTTGTGCTGCGCCTATCAGAATACACTGGAAGATGTGGTGGGAAGACACGAAGATTATGTGCACAGCCCGGTGACACGGTCAGCATCGTGTTGCAGATGGATTGACTCCTTTTCGCGTTAGCCACAGCGATATGCCCACCGCATCTTGTTTCGACGGCAGAGAGTGTTTGTCGCGTGCAATGTAATCCATCCGTCTGTGATAGAGCTGTGGTGTTTGAGAAGCCGCTGAGAGTGTATGGCCGTATGAAACGAGCAATGGACGATAGCGCGTTTGTAGCAGCACCATTGGATGCTCGTGCTTCATTACTATCCTGCGCTTTTCAACACGAAGTTGGCTAACTTTGCACTGCTCTAGCTACGGTAGTGCCAAAGGAACGCAGGTGCAGTGGAACGCTGGTTTGCATGTGATATGTGAAGCGTAGATAGGTGATCACAACAAAGTGCTATTACTATCGTCATTATGCATGTGAAGGGATCAAGGTGCTTGCTGCAAACCATGCAATGCCGTACCACTTTTCATAGACGACGTGAGTACTGTGCCATGAGAGGTCACGACGATGACTGCATAAGCATTCAGCATGCGCGGCAATGCTGTTCTCCCTTCCGTGGCCAAACGTGTTCCCACATGTGCAGTCTTTCATTCGACAGCGGCAGTGGCGCGCAAAGACTGCACGACTGCTGTGCGGAAAACGCGTTATCATTAGTAGTTTACATCCACCCCGACAAAACCGTCTGTTCGTACAGGACTAGACCCTCCGTTAACAACGGATCCACAGGGAACAGCAGAATGCATATGGTGATCATGTAGAAAGGTGTGGTTGTGTTCCTTGGCGGTGGTGGTGGCAGCGGCTGCTGCTGTCGTTGGTGCCATCACTGCAGAGTGGGCGTGGATACGGTTGCACGCGTGTGGTGATGATACTTCGGCAAATTTGGTGGCCGTGCCATTCGCTTGATAGATGCCATTGCACGAACACTCGATAAACCCAGACTCGGACTCTAGCTGTACAGTGATCTCTCGTACATTTGGCACTTGGTAGCGCACGATTTCATGGACACGTCGTAGCACAGTCTGTTGATCGGCACCCGTGCGTACCTGCACATGCAAGGAAACAAGGATAGCGGTGTCGTCCAGCGGGAAGAAGTGGACGTTCGCGTACGAGATCACACCATCGATATCGCGAACCTAGAGAGGAACAGAGATGGAAATGGAATGAGCAATGCTGATACGCACGTGTCACATCCTACAACGTACATTGTGAAGCACGCCATTAGAATGGTAGTTCAGCTCATTGCTTGTTCTTAGCATCAGAACTGATCCCGACTGCTTCAGTAGCGGAATCACGCTGGCGAAAATGAGGGCAGCAATAAAGATGGAGGCTAGCGGGTCGAAGCCGGTCCATCCGGTGAAATCGATGAGCAACGTGGACACAATCACGCCTACACTGCCCATCGTGTCGGCAAGAATGTGCAGGAAAACGCCTGATCAGAGGGTGGGTGTGCGTCAGTACGTGCGTGCGTGCGTGCGTGTGTGTGTGCATGCTTTTACAACACGCCTCTGCCCCGTCATCACCACCGCACACTTACCCTCCATGTTTGTATTATGGTGGTGGTGGCCATGTCCATGCGAATCATGCTTATGATCATGACTGTGGTGGTGGTGATGTGCATGACCGTGGTTGAAAGCCATGATCCCGACCAAATTCACCAGCAGCCCAAGGAACGATATCAATAGCAGACGTTCAGTCTTCATTTCAGGAGGTTCCATCAGTCGCTGGATGGCCTCCACAAAAATGGACATGGAAATAAGCACGAGAAAAACACCATTCGAGAATCCGGCAAGCACTTCGAATCGCGTGTAGCTACATCCACGTATGTGGAAGCGTGCATGCAACAACAACCATGAGGAGGGAAGGGTATGAGAAAAGCAACGACGCACCTACCCAAACGAAAACTGTTTGCTCGGTGGCCATCGACTGACCACAGCAGCCACCAGGCCAACACCCAACGCTACACAGTCGAAGAACATGTGAATTGCTATGTCGTTGCGACAGGTGTGTCAGAATGGACGTGCGTAGCTCTACAGCCCACCGTCGGATATCAAGCCAAGACTGTTGGTCCAGAATCCGTAAAGCAGTTGTACGAACATGAATGAAAGGTTCAAACAGAGAAACATGAATATTTGGCGGGAATCCTTGCTCTTGAGAAAAATGCGGACATAAGCGGCAACGGTGGCAATGGGTCCGGCGTGGACAGCACGGGCACCCGGCAACGAGGGCGAGAATAGCAAGGCGGTCATCACCAAAACAAGCAACCGGAACGGCGAGCAAGGCTGGGCGGAGGGCGAACGAGCGGGCGGCGCAGCGCTGTGAGACGGGCTAGCAGCTAAGTAAGGGGCAGACGTCGCTAACCCCGGTCACACTCTCTTCCGTACTCGCCACTTTTTCTTTTTCCGAGGTGCGCCGCCGCCACCGACGACGACAACCGCAGCATGATGGTGTTGGTAAGTTGTTCGCAAAGCGTTGCTGTTGCTGCATGTGCAGTGGTGTGTGGAAATGCGGAAGTGCTGTGATGAATGACAGTTAGGGACATCTGCAAAGAACTCTTCGGGGTTCATGTAGAGAAACAGCTGTGGAATCTCAAACTATTTCTGAGCCTTTCTCTCTTCACCGCCCTGCCTGCCTGTGCATGTGCCGCGTGAATGGTGATTAACCTGTTGGTGTAGTGGTGATCGATGCATAGTGAGTGCGACGTAGTGCAATTGTCATCACCATTGTATAAACCATCTTGTACACACTCTTTCACCACCGAACTACACATGCTCCCCCATTCAGTGTTCTCGCACATTCACATTCACTCGCCCCGTCAATCGGCCTTGCAGAAACAAAGGCGCGGTGCCGCTGTACACTTTGTCCACGCCATGAACAACACCACGCGCCACACCACCAAACACGAGCACATCGCCGCTCTCCAAACGCACGCGTTGCACACGTTCCTTCCGCTTTATCCACCGCCACGATCTTGCATACACAAAGTCGGCAGCGTCGCCCACACTGAACGACACCACCGCGCCACGTTCTCCCGCCTCGTCGTGGAACGAAAGACGTGAACGCGCGTCGCGATAATAGTTCAACATGCACTTGTAATAACGGCGTGTCGAGCCAACATCCGTGCACGGTGCCACACTGTCCAATACGCGATCGGTGAGCGCAAGTATGGTGTCAGGGATTGCGCTGACACACGTCTGTTTCGACTTGCCCAGACAGATCTGCATTGGTGCCACGCCCATGGATGAGCGACACCACACTCCTTTATCCGCCTGATCGGACAACCGATGTGTACCATGTGGATGTTCTTGGCACGCTCGTTATTGCAAACGTGCTTGACATCGTAGAGATCGAGACACTGGGCCACCTCTAGAAGCGCAAGCTACCATCCATGATTCCACCACCGCCACCACCACTATCGCCAGCATATGCACATACCTGCTCTGGTGTGGTTAAGAAATTCTTAAGTAGTACCATGCCTTTTTGCAAGACTTGTGGAGCGACATTGTTTGCGAGCGGGTCTACCTTCAGCACACACGTGTCCGGCATGTGAGATGCCATTTTTTGTGGCTGAGAACAACAATACCACCGGCAGACTCTTCTCGCTGCGCAGCGTTTACTGACGAAACGTTCAGCGCATTCGAAACACCACACAGCGAAGGGATTCTGATCTGAACTCCCAATGCAGTGCAAAGTAATAGTGTGAAGACCACCATTTCTCTGCCTCCTCTGCGCGGAACAAAAGTTTTTGGCATTCATCGTAAGCTTATACTGCATCCAGCTTGCTTCCCACCAGAAAGGATGAAACGTTGCGGATTATTGCGTTGGAAGTGTGCTATGGATTTCTTGACCATGAGGAGACCTTCAGATTGTTAAGATGTAACCTTGTGCATAGTATGTATGGAAAAGGAAGAGAGGAAGAAGAGGGAATAAAACACACGGAGATTCTAAGGCTAAGATGTATTTCAAAGGGGGATGGGAGTCACACACCAGTTCTCTTGATATGTGATGATAACGCACACAGCCTTGTCTGCACTGACAAACATGAGAGCTGGGGTGGCAATGGCGATGGCCTGCATCTATTGTCTATATGGGTTGTCATGCGATGAATTCTAGATCTAGAAATGGCATCCTCTGTCTGGAGCATCGGGTGCAATCATTGCTGGTCAACACAGTGGATCAACACAGCTATCCTAAAGCGGTTGTTCGGCACGGGCGGGAAGATAAAGGCAGCTTTGCCTACGTTCCTTTCTGTAGACAGCAATGTGGGGTGGTTCCAGTGCTCGCTGCATGGAAAGAACTGGAATTTGCCGCTTTGCACCTTTTCTTTCAGCAGTGCATATGCCAAGTCGGTGATTCTCGGAGTAGATTTGATGATGCGGTTGATGGGACGAACAACGAAGGTGCCATAGGTCGGGAAGTCACTAGCACGAGTATACACACGCGTCAGTGTGGGTGGAAGAGGAGAGACGCAGCACATACATGATCTTTCCTTTCACTTCGCTGCCCTCAACATGCTTTTTCTCGAGCTGGGTGACTTGGCCGCCAGACATCTTAGGCGTGACAATGCGGCGGATCTCCTTGTAGAGCTGGTGAGCCACTGCGGACTCGTAGGCAGGATCGGTTGTCATGAGGTTCAGCACATGGCTGTACTCTGCCTCGGGCGCGTGCTTTCCAGTCACCTTGAAGCACGTCGGACATGCCATGTTGTCTTTGCTGCCCCTTATCTCGTTGACACAGCCTGTGCACAGCAGATGGCCGCAGTCGAGCGTGGTGATTTTCTTGCCGTGGAAGCAGTCGAAACACAAGGGACACTCGTCAGCCACATTCTTGCTGAGGTCGTCATCATGCTCGAACACAACCGAGAAAGAGGCTTCACGGGTCGCTTTTGTCTCCTTCACATGCTCCATCATTCCTTTGAACGCCTGGTTCATAGTCAGACATTGAGGCATGTTTCTGTCCTGTCTGCCGATGGAGTGTACGCTGTCGTCTGTTGTGAAATGAGGATTTTCCACAATCTTACGCACGATCCTGGTAATGGTGTCTTGGACGTCAGGCTGAGTACACATTTCAAAGCCTTTTTCTTTGCTGCCTGCGATCTCAACGAACCATATCAGCCAGAAAAGGTCGGAGAATGCTACGTCCTTAGCAGCGTCAAGCAGCTCGACCTTGTTGGCAAACGAAAACAACGTTTTTGGCACGCGCATGATCGCAGACAAGGGACGAAAGTAGGTCATGATTGTACGGTCATCGGGAAACTGTTCGAGAGGCATTCCGATATCCTGCGAAAGTTGGGCAAATGTGGGGTGGCCGTTTAACATCGCCTTCTCAAAGGACTCATCGCTGGCGATCCATTCCTTGAACAATGCCAACAGTAGGTCCTGAGTATTGTTGAATGCAATCGCCATAATATGCTGGCGCGTCCACGATAGAAGAAACATCATCTGGACGTAAGATGGAGGAGGTGGAAGAAGTGCGAGTGTGTACAGCAGCGACATGGAGGGAAAGGAAAAGATGTCTACAATCTCTGGCGTGATGAACTGCGAATACGCACGTAATGTTGGTCGGATAGGACTGTGCGGCACTAAGTTGCGTCTACTCATTTCGCCAATCACCACTACCCACTCGTCCGATGGCACTTTCAGATAGGCAAACACGCTTGCTGAGAGGATAGGCACCACATCGGTGGACGCCACGCGTGCTGTTATGACAGCAGAGACAATCGTATTATACTCGCTTTTGAATAGCTCGCAAAGGCCTCTGGACATATTCTCGGACCATTTGATGTTGGGGGTAGTCAGATCGATAAACCGCTTTGGGACCCAAGCGTTTTTTGCGTTCAACGTGCCGCCAGGCAGGGTTTTCAGCAGCTTGGTAAGGATGCGACTGCGCATACGAGCGACTTTTGAGAAGTACTCAAGTTCAGAAGCAGCGGCCTCTGCAGTGGCGGCATTTAGCGCATAGCTGGCAGCAGTTGACTTTCTAGAGTGGTGGTGATCACGGCGGTTGTAATCGTTGATGGCTTGGAAGGCGTATTTGTTAGGCTGGGCGCGTATGTTTGTTTTCTGCATGGCGTGTGTGGCGGTGGACGCAGCGACAAGCACTGCAATGAGCGTGAAATGCATGGCGGAGCGTGTGTTGCACTGGAGGTGGCAGCGTGCAAAAACAGACAAAGTGAGCGAAAGCGTGGCGCAAAAAAGAACAGAAGTAACACTTCAATCGTTCTTCAAACACAGCAGATACTCAACGCAGAACAATAGCGAGATCACGCGTGTGGATGTGCAGCCGCAAAGCGTGTGCGGTAGCAAACAGCGTGTAGGCATTACGCCGCCTGTTCGTTCCTGCTGCTTGCATACGTGGCGAGTGCAGATCGTTGTGGCACGCAGTGGCGTGGTCAAGCATGCGCTTTAGAGGCAGCCACTCTCACGCCAGCACCAAACCAGTGTTGGCAGCAGATGTGCGTGGGGCGTCGACGCACACGGAAAGCGCGAGGCAGGGAAAGCGGCGCGTGGACAAGCGCTTTGTGGCCGTGAGTGGGTCAGAAAATTGCGCTTTTTCTGCAATGCTGCCAGTGTTGTGGCGCACTGCCATGCTGCAGCTGGATGCGTCATGCTCAGCAATGAGAACAGTCAAGCTTCGACAACTCAAGACGAACGCTACCACCGTAGAACGCATGCGCCGAACGGCAATCCGAGCCAATGTCCTGGTAGACAACACGGCTTCCACCTCAGAAGTCGTGGCTCTTCCTGAACTAACTGCGCGCATGAAAACGTCTCCCACCACGAAAGAACCCATCACGCGGAACGGAAGTAACATAGAACCATCACGTCCCTCCAGCGAGCCTTCGTCATCCGAACCTGCAAGGGGCGCCTCCCCTTCCCCTTCCCCTTCTTCCGCTTTCCACTCGAAATATTACACGCCTGTGCCCGGGGAAGTCAAATCCTATTTGCGACGTGCCGCTGTTTCGACCCGTGCAAGCACAAGCACAAGCAATACCGGCCCGGACTTCTCAGTACGGTGTCCTTCCTGTTCCCCTGCCACACGGACTGCAACGTATTCCATGCGACTCAACCAAATCTCTGGTCAATACGAATGCACCAGCTGTAAGATAAAGGGCAATTGGGCTGATTTCATGTCCATATTTCCTGCAAGAGACGATGTGGCAACGATGAAATCGGCCGACAAAAGCTCGGAATCGAGAATGTGCGTCAATGACCTGACTGCGTACCACGACGCCCTCATACAACACCACGAGCTGGTAGACCGGCTGAGCGACAAGTCTAGCACAGGCGAGTCTGGTATTGATCAGCGCGTGCTGAAGGCGTATTTGGTCGGGCTGGTGGTGAAGGAGGAGGACAAGTTGAATGCCGCCAGCAAGACACATCGGTCAACGTCCGTGCCAGAATACTACGCGTTTGCACAAACAGCGCTGCCGGAAAAGTATGGCGACAAGGAGCCTTTCACCATCGCGCAGATCAAAGTGGTGTCAGCCAACGACATGACCGACGCGCCACACTACCACCCTGCGCGCGATCACCGCATGGGCCTTTTCGGATTCCACCTTACCCAGACATCTCCTCTCACCACGACGATTATTCTCACAAGCACCGAAGCGGAAGCGATGGCCGCTTACCAGGCGACAGCCATTCCATCCCTATCACTCCCCCGTGGTCCTTACCAACTTCCGCTTGAAATTCTTCCATTGCTTGAGCCATTCACCAAAATCTATCTTTGGTTCGAGGATGACGTGCAAGGACGCACAGCAGCCGGAAAGTTTGCTCAGAAGCTAGGGCTGTCGCGCTGCTGGATCGTGGGCAATCGAAGCACGGACGGGGACGACGTGCGAAACCCCATGCACGCCCTCAAGTCAAACACCAATGTACACTACCTGCTGGACAATGCAAAACGTCTCGGCCATCAGCAAATTCTTGAGTTTCACGATCTGCGAGATAGTGTGTTTCGCGAGCTGGCAAATCCGGACCAAGTGCGTGGCGTGCAAAGCAAGGATTTCCCGCTCCTGAACAAGATACTGAAAGGCCATCGTCCGGGCGAGCTCACGGTGGTCACCGGTCCTACCGGCGTGGGCAAGACCACGCTGATGAGCCAGCTGAGCTTAGACTGGTGCCGGCACGGCGGTGTCAGCACACTATGGGGAAGTTTCGAGCTCACCAACACACGGCTGGCGAAAAAGCTGCTGTGCCAGTATGCGGGCAAAGACTTGTCTGCCGGCGGCATACAGACCGAGGAGTTTCGATTACATGCAGACAAGTTTGAGCAGGTAGGATGGCCTTCGTCACACGCACACCTCTCATCTCCATCCCGCGCCCTCCAGTTGCCAATGTATTTTCTCAAGTTCTTTGGCAGCACACAGGTGGACGCGGTGCTGGATGCAATGCAGCACGCGATGTATGCCTATGACGTGCAGCACGTCGTGATCGACAATCTGCAGTTTATGACCAGTGGCCAAGGCCGCGGCTTTGAGCGTTGGGAGATCCAAGACGACGCACTGTCAGTGTTTCGCAAGTTTGCGTCAGAACACCAGGTGCACGTGTCACTCGTGGTGCACCCGAGAAAGGAGGACAAAGACGCACTCGACCTGAACTCAGTATTCGGAAGTGCAAAAGTGACGCAAGAGGCGGACAACGTGATGATCATCCAGAAGACAGATGGATTCAAGTATATGGACATCAAGAAGAATAGGTAACCCGCGCGGCACACGCATCGATCTGCAGATGACACGTGGCGTGAATATGCATGTGGTGTAGATTCGATGGCACCCTGGGCGTTGTTCCGTTCCATTTTGACCGGCAAACGCAATGTGTACGTCGTTTTCCCCATCCGCCGCATTGCGCCTGTCGCTCACCACGCCTTCCTTAGTCTCGAGAACTCAACGAGCAAGAGCTATCGCGACTGAAGCGAAAATCAGCATTGTAAACACATGCATCGAATATCGGTTCAAGGGCGCATACTGGCATGTAAATCACGGGCTCGACATGGACTCGAACACTATTTATCAGTGGCATTGGCAAGATCTGGATATTCTTGTATGAGCGGATGTGACATAGCCGTGGCGAGGGTATGCTAACACAAGCGACACTTCTTTTCCTCTTACGCACTTCAGAGTGCTTCGCTTAACATCTAAATAGCGTCTGGGTCATGGGAAAAAATATACAGAGCATTAGAAAAGGAGGTTTTGTCCATTTATTCTGGTTGTGCTTGGCTTCCGTTGCGAAGCAGCGTGCTGCATCGTGCTGCATCGTGGATGCAGGCTGTCTGCATCGCTCATGACAAGGCAATGCACATGCTTGTACATGGCTGGCCACAGGCTGAGTGTTGTTGGTGGGTACTGTTGCTGCCGCACCGCCAGTACCACAGCTGGATGCAGGACTATGTATGCACAGATGGAGAGAAGCAAGGTAGACGCACGGAAGCGTGCATGCACGCAATCGTTTGTATCATGAAGAAACACTGTATTCTCGCTACACGCGTGGATGTATGCTGCATGGAGCACCCGCGTCCACGCATATTACCTGCAACAGGTGGCCGTTGTGGGAGCGACACGGTGCACGCGTGTGAATCGCATCCAACCACATCCACCAAAGGCCCCACCAAGGGCCCCACCACGGCACCCAGCAGAAGTGGAGACAGCGATTGCGTCTTGCAAGCAAGCAAGCAGCGCATCTGCCAACAGATGCTAGGCCATCCCGGTCGGTGGGGTGGATGGATGCATGCGCGGGCGCGCTGGTGATACGCTCGATCCAGCCGTCAACAGCAAAATTGGATTTTTCCGCTTTCTTTCCAGTGCTGCCCGTCGCCCGGAATTTTCAGTTATGAGCGCACAAAAGTAGCGTGCGCTGCTCCTGCGTGCGCACACACTCACGCTCGTTTCTTCATTTTTGCCAGCGAGTTACATGACGTCCCCGAGGTGGAGATCGAGTCGAACTGGGATGAGATCGTGGACAACTTCGATAACATGGGGCTGAAGGACGAGCTGCTGCGCGGCATCTACGCTTACGGGTATGTCCACCCTGCCTCGTGCGCGAGCATCTTCGGCTAACGTGACGCCACTAGTTTTGAACGTCCTTCCGCCATCCAGCAGCGTGCTATCATCCCTGTGATCAAGGGTCATGATGTCATTGCGCAGGCACAGTCCGGTACCGGCAAAACCGCCACTTTCTCTGTCTCCATTCTGGAGAAGATCGACATCAGTGTCCAACAAGTGCAGGCCCTGATCCTGGCCCCCACGCGTGAATTGGCGCTGCAGATCCAGAAGGTCGTCATTGCCCTCGGCGACTTCATGAACGTGGAGTGCCACGCCTGTATCGGTGGTACCGACGTGCGCGAAGACATGAAGAAGCTGGAAAACGGTGTGCACGTCGTTGTCGGCACCCCCGGTCGTGTTTTCGATATGATCAACCGTCGTGCCTTCCGCACCGACAAAGTGAAGATGTTTGTGCTCGACGAAGCCGACGAGATGTTGTCTCGCGGTTTCAAGGAACAGATTTACGATGTGTTCCAGCTGCTTCCGTCGAACACGCAAGTGGTGTTGTTGTCTGCCACCATGCCAACAGAAGTGTTGGAGGTGACTGGCAAATTCATGCGCGAGCCCATCCGGATCCTGGTGAAGAAGGATGAATTGACGCTGGAAGGTATCAAGCAGTTCTTCGTCGCTGTGGACAAGGAGGACTGGAAGCTGGACACGCTGTGTGATCTTTACGAAACCGTGACAATCACGCAGGCTGTTATCTTCTGCAACACCCGTAGAAAGGTAGACTGGCTGACCGAGAAGCTGCAAGCGCGCGAGTTCACCGTGTCTGCTATGGTACATGCCTCCCCCGTTCCTTGTTGTGCCGCCCCTGCAAGACTGACACCCTCTTCCCTTTTTTTATTGTGTGGCGCGTTTAGCACGGTGACATGGAACAGGGCCAGCGTGAGATTATCATGAAGGAGTTCCGCAGTGGTTCATCGCGTGTCCTCATCACCACCGATCTTTTGGCGCGTGGTATTGATGTACAGCAAGTGTCCTTGGTCATCAACTACGATCTGCCAACTAACCGCGAAAACTACATCCATCGTATCGGTCGTGGTGGTCGTTTCGGTCGTAAGGGTGTAGCCATCAATTTTGTTACCACCGACGATGTGCGCATGCTCCGAGACATCGAGCAGTTCTACAACACGCAGATCGACGAGATGCCAATGAACGTAGCAGATTTAATTTAGGTTTGCAGTTAGGATTTAAATCTGAAAGTGTAATGCGCAAAGATACGCTTTCAGGGCTTTAGTAGAATTGCGGGTCTCCCGTTCGTTTTTCTTGCACCCTGTGCTTATCGCACTATTCATGCAGTCGGGGCGTGTCCTGCATATCGTCTGTCGCTCCATACAGCCAGTGCTAACCAGCCTGATGGAGTGGCACTCAGTGGTTGCAAGCCATTGCACACATCTGCCAGGTCAGGCAAGTATGTCGTTTCATCGGATCACTGATCGCATCAGACACAAAAGCATTCAACAGACAAACAACACAGACAGGCTGAGCAAGGCTTTCAATGACCAAGACTGTGTATTTTACCATACGATAGAAGCGATAGTGATACACCAACACTCATCTGGAACTCCACACGTGTGCCAGATGATGGTAGGGCAACAGCTGTTCGTCTGGCGTCCCAGTCACTTGCAGCTGCCACAAGCCATCCTCCTCCTTATGACACTTGCCGCGATGCAGCTCCATGTCCATCGGCAAAGGCCCTGTAGGATTGAGTGCCCAGATCATTCGCAGCACTGCACCAATATGCTTGCACTGGCGATGCACGCGTTTCTCCACCAACGCCTTTGCATCCTTGAAGAATCGCGGCCAGCCGCACACCAGTTCTCCGTCATAACGATACAACAGGATGAGAGAGACCACAAGACGTTCAAGATGTGTGAGCGCGGGTACACTGCTCAATTCGCCTCCAGGAAGCATCAGCTGGAAGGCAGCCGTGGATGCCGATTCTCGTGGCATATGAGCATGTAAGCGTGACAAACGCGCTGCAGCACAGATCACTCGCGTGTTGGGTAGGGCAGCGTCCACTTGTCCAATCTCCACGGATGGAACGCCATCCACCGCCTGACACACCCACCGAGTCATCCGCTCGCCCTCTGCCTCTGTCACCGGTAAAAGCAGTGCATTTGGGGCACTCTGTCGCATGTTTAATAAAGCCTCCACGGCGGCAGACAGTGGGTCTCGTTGACGTTCTGCCACATCGGGGATCATTTCCATGGCTACGCCCTGACGCGTGCCACCGTCAGCAAACACAACCCATTCCACTTGGTCGCCGGTGTTTAGTGCATTCTTTTTGTCTGTGCCCTGTTCCAACACCTCTAAGATTGTCTTCATGAGCAGACATGACGCGGGTAGTTGGCGGTAGCGCGAACGGGAAATGCGGAAGACCTCGCGCGGTAGCTCAACAGCTTGTGCACAGTCATCCCCGGTGTCGACGTAGTTGGCAATCATCGCGTAGAACTGGTCTACAGGAAGGGCATAGCCATTGATCACCGGGATGGGGTGGGCGAAGGTGTGCATAGCCAAGTAACCGAGTGCGCGAAAGCCCCCACCGCTCAGAAACAGCACACGGGGGCCATTGGACGCATTGATGACACCGGCACGCTGACACAGCTCGCGTATGCGAGTGTGCATCTCCTTCTTCAGTCGATCTCGCGCGTCCAGATCACGACAACTGGCCAGAGCGTTGGTAAGCGCGGCGGCGCCGTACGGCAAAGACCCCGCACCAGGTTTCACCACCACCAGACCATCGGCCGGACTCGCTTGCACCATGGAGATTTGCATGCTGCCACCACCGAGGTCCATGACAACCGCGTTGTGCACGGCTATGCCACAGGTAGCCAGCACACCCATGGCACCATACTGGCTCTCCTCACACTTGCTCAAAAGCCGGACATCTTTCCCGATCGCTTCGGCTATGCTGCGTAGAACGGCAGTGCTGTTCGGGGCAGTACGCGTCGCCTCCGTAGCCACCACGGTGAACCGCGACAGCGGTATGCTATGCTGTGCCAATACGCCTGCATAGCGGGTGAACAAGGCGTGGAGCTTTTGCAGAACAGCGTCAGACACCGGCTGGGCCACAGTGACGTCTGGGGTGGGAAACTGGTTTGCATATAACGACAACCCCGTGCGTTCCTCGAACACCGGCGGGAGGTGTCGTCGCGCAGAAGCATACAATGAGAAGCGTATTCCGTTAGAGCCGACGTCGGCGACGGCGAACGGCTGATCCAGCAGTGCACTGGCAGCGTCATCGGACATTTTAGGCGACGCACGCGCGAGCGACTGGCAACGCGGGATAAATGATGGCGGCGAGGCGGGCTGCTGGCTTTCCACACAGTGGGCGGAACGAAAAACCAACCGTGCGCTTCACATGGACGCACGCCCTCCAACCACCACCACGCTAGCGCAGCTGTTAAGCACGCCGCATCGCCACAAAGCCACGCGTCTCTGCACCAGCGACCAGACGGAGTCGTCTTTGACCGTGTTTGCGCCACTCTGCGAGCAGATGGCCACCGAGCTGGAAGGCTTCTCCACGCGGATGAGGCTGATCAGCTCGCTGCACCTGAAGCTGCAAAGCTTCAACGACTGCTTCAGCCTATTTCTGAACGCCATGGCCGTGAACTCGGCTTGCGTGGCGTTCGAAGAAGCCCCGGAGAGCGCGTCGTTTGAGCATATGCGGTTGATGCACACTGCCCTACCCGTTCACCCCGCTTCAGCCCACAACCCATCGCTGAATGACACGCCCTGCGACGACACCATCGTCCACGACGCTACGCTTGTCCACAACACTGCGGGGAAACTAAGAAAGAAGGAGAGACATGGACCACCACTCACAACCAGCAAGACTGGCAAAATAAACAGACCCGGTAGAAAGTAGACCCGGTTGTCTTGATGCGTGATGCGCTCTTGCATCCCGATGTGCCCCACCGCTGCCACCACTGCTACGAGGCTATGTGGGGCTACGTGGAGTGGCGCAGCAGTGAACGAGTGGCGGTGGAGGGCGCTGCCTCAATTTTTCCTAGCGTGACTTTTCTGTGCAAACACGACGCACGACGCGTGCCAACACCGCCATCCAGCGATTGCCAAACCACCGCCAGCAACAACGCCAGCACACGCAGCAACAAGGCGCGTACACGTACACAACAATGACTTCCGCCTCAATCGATCCCTCAAAGCTGGACGTGCCTTCTCTCCATCTCGCTCCCGTGGCGCTCACTAGAGAAGTGGCACGCCTTGCCGCCTGCGACAACTCCCATTTTATCTATTGTCGAGACTGGACCGCCATTGCTCTCAAACGCTTACTGGCTCCTCCCACCGCACCGTCCAAGGACTCCCCAGCGGTTGCGGCTGCTGTGCTCTCTCCACTATCGCCTGCCACCCCCTCCGCCTTCCTCGCCGAATCTGCCGCCACCCCCATCTCTGACCTCCCAACAACCGTCAGGAAATGGGCAGATGCGTTTGCCACCGACGCTGACACCACGAAACTGTTCCATCCCGTACACGTCGATCTCACCGCGCCGCCTGTGGCGAGCGACGAAATGCCAAGCGTTCTTACGCTGCTGGTGCTAGATCGTACCGGTTGGAATATACCCATTGCTTCCTTTGAGTTTGTCGAACTGCCCGACCAGGTGGCGCCGCCGGGGCAGTGTGGCCACACGCGTGACCAGCACAAAACGTTCAACACCCTGGAGCTGGAGCGAGCAGTGCTGGACGACATGCTGGAGAAGAAGCGCCAACTCTACGTCTCCGAATTGTCCCAGAGCTTCTCAGTCATATGGAAGTCTGCCATCGTGTGGGCGGAAGACGCAAAGGACTGGGAAGCCGCCATTTCCCTAGAGCTGAAACGCACCGAGCGTCCTGTCGACGTCGTCAGCTTCGCCGACTGGTGGCTGCGGCCCTACCCGGAACCCAGTCCCGACAGCGCTGGCGTCGTCCCAACAGGCGGCGGCAAAAACAAAAAGAAGGCAGCACCCACGCTGGCACAGGATGTCAAAAATATCGAAGACAAATTCACCGCGTATCTGGAGCAGCAGAAGCGCTGCACCGAGTACTTCCTAAACGTCACGCTTGAGAAGCGCTTGGACTGGATCACCGAGCTGCTCAACGACGTGGAGATTGCGTCGAGCGAAGCGCTGGTCGATGTCAGTGCCGAGGAGATGCGTGTGGCACAAGCGGCCATCGCCGAGTTCACCTCCACGGTCGCGAAGCGGTTCAACACACTGATGGACCGGACAGATGCAGGTCGCAAACAGCTTGTCAACGATGTGGCTGGACTGCAGCGTGCCTTCTTCGAAGAATCCAGACCCACCTACGTGGGCAGGCAGGAGCGTGCCCAGAACAAGGAGTTCCGCAAGCAGCTGAAGCGCTTTGAAAGCAGTCAGCACCAGTTCCGGAGCCGGACACTTTCGGAACTGAGCAAGATGTTTGAGGAGGAAGAGTATGGACGCTTCATACAGGTTGTGTTAAACGTGGTGCTTCGGCGAGCAGAGCTGAAGGCTGCAGAAACACGCAAGCAGTACTACGCCACCATGGAAGCGAGTCTCACGGACTTGCTTGAGCAACGCGAAGCACTGGAACTCAAATACCGCAGCAGCATTGCCTGTGGCCGCAAACAGCTGTGTGCGCTCGTGCACCGCCTGCTTATTGTAGAGGCGCAGCGTGTGGTCGACCTGGCCCACAGCATGAAACGAAGCGAGGCACTGCTGAAGGAGGTGAACGACAATGACAGCAAGCGCCGAAAGAAAAAGAAGAAGGCAAAGCCAACTAGTCCGAAAGAGGAGGCAGCTGAACTGTTTACCGCAAAGCCCTTGAAAGAGAAAGCACCGCCCAGCAAACCGGAGCAGAAGGCTCCGTCTGTTCCGGAAAGCAACGAGGGATCGCTTGCTTCAGGTGCGGCAAGCGTAGACGAGAGCGTCACCGGCCCGATATGCGAGAAAGAATGGGCGCAAACGGACGCGCCCCTTTCGCCTGAAAGCAAAGGTAAGCTTTTGTGATCGCATACATGGCCAGCAGCTCATCGGCAGTAGTCAATGGCTTCTCTTTCCCAAGTAGCTCGTTTGCTGAAGTCATCAAAACACGCACCAACCCACCGTCTGCCGATCTTACCTCGCCCCAAACATGGCCGGCATTGACCCTCGAAGGCCCGCGGATACGAGAGCCAGCTGACGCTGCATGTGAATGGGCGCGTGTAGCCACACAGACTGCGGGGCAATGGTCAGACACTGCGTCTGCCGAGCGAAACAGGAAGAAAGCGGACGCATTTACTCACGCAAACATGCCAGAAAACGTGGCAAATGCGATTCCCAACACGGTCTCCAACACGGTCTCCAACACGGTCTCCAACACGGTCTCCAACGCAGCCTTCAGCACGGTCTCCAACGCAGCTCTCAACACCATCCCTCATGCGATCCCCAACGCGATCACCGAGAGGTCAAGGGTATCGGTAATAGCCGAACGAACAATGGCTCCTGTGACAACAAAGTCTTCACCCTTCCCACCACCACCCCCGCCGATGCCGATGCAGTCGCGCTTTAACACCGCTATCTCTGGAGATATCATGCTCAACGGCAGTGTGTCTGGACAGCAAAGCCCGTTGATCAGCAATGACGGCGTGTATGCCGCGCACAAGTCGCCAGAAATGATGCAGTCAAGCCCGAACACACCTGTCCCTGACACACCAGACCAAGCAAAACTTTCGCCGCCCGTGCTTGACCCTAACATGCTTTTACTCCATCTGAGCCGGCTTGAGCAAGAGCGTCAAGTGATGATCCAGAACATGAACCACCTACAGGCAGTCATTGGTGGCATGCAGAAAGAGTATCAGCAACTGCTGATCATATATCAGCAACAAAGCGAAGGCATCCAGCAACGAGACATACGCATCAGCCAGGCAATACAGAAGGACGCTCAGCTGCGGCAACAGCTCGCAGAAGCACACGCAGTCATTGCTCGATTCGAGCAGCGCGTAAGCGATCTGGAAGTGCAGGCGAGGCCGTCGGGATTGTCCCCCGTCAACAAGCAAACGTCGCCAGTCGATCTGGGGTGGTCGTCGACAAGCACTATCTCTCGCGTCGGGCGGAACGCAGTAGTTGGTGACTCGCTTCTTCAGCAAGTGCGGCAGCCGGATCCAGCGAGCCGTGCTGACCTATGGTCAACGCCTGCTGTAGATATCTGGAACCCGCCACCTGTCGGTGTGACGAGTGCGGTGCGAGCAGGCATTTCGCTGGCACCGGAAACACACGAACGTACCTTTGCATTAGCTCCCGGCTTGACGAAGGAGCAGCAAGAGATTTGGGGTCGTTCCGGGTCTCAACATCTAGACACGCCGTCTGGGAACGACGTGGATGAAAAAATGCTGGCGCTGGTGAACAATATGGTGTGCGACACACCACCCTCGTCGCAAACAACGGACACACAGCCGATGTATGAGAAGCCTTCAAAGCCGCTGCAAGCATGGGTTCCATCACCAAAACGCATGGCCCATGAATTGTCTGGCGGTGCACAAGACACATTGCGAAGCAGCAGCAGCAGCAATGGCGCGCTGAACGGGGTGGATGGCAAATCGTGGCGACCGGTGAACCCGAAGCCGAGCACGCCTATTTCTGTGAATACTGGTGGTGCGGTCGACTCTTGTGAGCCCCGGGGACATCGTAGCCGCAACAGTGCGGGTGCGACTAAGCCACCGCCGGGATTCGGCACCACCAGCGCAGGCGACGCTGGTCGGCAACCGCTTGAATCGGAGAATGGCAGGACAAGAGCGGAGCGCCGCTCTGGGAACAAGCAACGCGGTCGGCAGACGCTGCGATGTGCCAACTGCGGCAACATTGGCCATGAGAGCGAAGAGTGCAGCCATGGATGTCGCTACTGCTCCAGCCAAGCACATCGTAGCTCCGAGTGCAGTAATGCGAACGCATGGTGAAGTAGTGGTGGCGGTAGTCGGTCAATGCAGTCTCTTGTGTTACTTCCAGAAAGCCTTTTCATGGTGTTCGGATGTGCAATTGATGAATGTCATGCGATTGAGCAGCACGTTTCGCGCTTCAGCACTGAGAGCTGATTTTCCGCGCTGTCTCGACCAGCCGACGCGTGGACGATGGCTGCGTCGACAAACACGACCCCGCCACTCGCCATCGACC
>QZWT01000003.1:0-123867 GCA_004114315.1 Cochlonema odontosperma
ACACACGGTGCAACGCAGTAACACAGCACACTTCCACACTAAGACCATGAAAAGGCTGAACACCCCCCCTTGCCCTAGTATGTGACGACGCGTTAACACACCAGAAGAAAGGCCTCACCGTCATGAACGACACCGAGCGTGCTGAATCCCTGCGTCATTGTCGTTGGGTCGACGAGGTGGTGGAGCACGCCCCCTGGGTGGTCGACCACGCCTTCCTCCAACATCACAAGGTAGCATACATGTACCCCGCTCCCTCACCCCACCCCCTCCCTCACCCACATCCCACCCCAAGATCGACTACGTCGCCCACGACGACATCCCCTACACCAGCCACGACCAGGACGACGTCTACGCCTATGTCAAGTCCATCGGTCGATTCCTTCCCACCCAGCGCACACACGGCATCTCCACCTCCGATCTCATCACGCGCATTGTGCGCGACTACGACGTCTATCTGCGTCGCAACCTCGAACGGGGTGTCACCCCCCGTGAACTCAACATCTCCTTCCTCAAGGAGCAGGAGCTGCAGATGCTCAAGTCGGTGAGAGAGGTCCGTAACTCTATCAGAACCAACTGGCGTGGCACCCGGGATGACCTGCGTGCCGACTGGGGTGATCTGAAGGCAGATGTGCGTCACATGCTGCGTGGGGGGTGGTGATGGGTGGGTGAGCGGTACCGCCGACGATGAGGTGGACGCTGGGTAGGCATGTTTTAGCTTGTTGGAGGGCACGGGCGTGACCGAAGTGGAACAAGTCGTAGATGCCGTCGCAGTAGACACGGACGGGACGGTCTCTGGGGGGCGGGTTGATGCGGAAGTGGGCGTGTGCGGGGATGTGGAAGGGGTCGTCGTTGGGGGCGTGTGTGGGTGTGTGGGTGTGTGTGTGTGTAGGAGTGTGTGGGAAGTGTGTGGTGGTGGTGGTGGTGTCCACGTCTGTGTTGGTGGTGGTGGTGTCCATGCCTGTGTCCATGGTGTGAGGGGAGGCGTGCGAAGGCGTGTACACGACTGAGACAGCCTTCGCGCGTGGGGTGGAAGGCGAAGGGGAACAGGCTGACAACATATGGATAGCACTCACTTTTACTTTATTTACATGTCTTAGTACAAGACAGCCAGCGAAGGAGCGCAGCACTGGGCTTTGCGGTGTGCCAGCTGCGACATAGCACAGGCATGGCACACCATGTGGCTGCGATGCAACCACGCCGCATGCAGGACAGCACCCTTGCTGCCCTGCATGCGGCAATACCGATGTGGGGGTACACATGCGGGTATTGGGGGGGTGGTACTGATGGATACCGGGGTGGTACTGATGGATACCGGGGTGGCACTTGGCGGGTACCGAGGTGTGACAGGCACCTGGTGGTCATGATGTCGCTGACGATAATAGCAGTAATAAGTAGGTAGTAGTAGGTAGTATGTAGTAGTAGGTAGCGGTAAGTAGGTGGTGTAGTAGTAGGTAAGTGGAGGTGTAATAGGTGGGGGCGTAGGGGGACGGATTAAGGAGAGAGGGAAGCGACGACAACCAGGAGCACCATACTGCTCCACCCCCAAGCATACAGGCCCCCTACGCGCATCTTCGCGGTTAAGCGTGCGGTGGGCGCGTGTGCGCGGCGGAGGAGGTGCAGGCACGCACGGGCTATGCCGGTGCGTGGGTGGGCCAGTGTCGACACCCGCGGCGAGATGGAAAAAAACACCGCGGCCTGTTTTCCCGACGCCACCCCCGTCATCACCCCCCCCCTGGAACACGTGCTAGCATGCTTTGGACAGCAGTCACAGACGCCATGGTAGGGGGAGGGGAGGTAGAAGGAGGAGAACGGAGGAGGAAGGAGGTGGAGAGGTAGAGGTGGAAACAGGGGTGGAAGCAGGGGTGGAGACAGGGGTGTGCAAGCAGGGATGTGGAAGGATAAAGCATACACACACACCAACACACCAACACACACCAGCACACACTAACGCACTCCAACACACACACCAACACACACACCAACACACACAAATGCACACCCCCACCCTCTTCTCCCTCCCCCCGACGGAAGGTTGCAACACACAACTGCCAACCTGTCGACTGCCACGTTGGGACAGCAGTCACAATCACTTGGCTTCCTTTTGCATCCTCCTGCGTGTCGCTTCTCCTTCCTCCGCAGAACCACGCCATGCATGCGCACTGTCACCGGATCGGGATCATCGCTCTGCTCACCACGGCTGCTTGTGTGGGTGCTTCGGTGCACACCGCCGCCCCTCCCGCCCTTCCCCCCCTCCAGTCCCTCGCGCCTGTCACCGTCTCCGCATCCGCCTCCCTCGCCGACAAGTTCTTCGATGCGCTGGATATCGCTGACGCCAGACAGGCCGTGCTCAGAGTGAGCCATCTGTACCAGCAGCCAGATATGCAACAGGCCATGAGAGGGACGGTCGTGGATACCCTATGGGTGCCGCGGTTTGTCATCCCCATTGGCACACGCCGCTGGAACGCCAGAATGATCATGCACTTCGGCACCCTGTTCAACTCCGCCATCAGCCAGTGGAGAGTCACGCTGGCCGCTGCCGCCCCCGGCGCCCGCACCGTGCTCTCCGACGAGGTGTTCCAGTTCTTTCACCTGCCGCCCCATGTGTGGCTGGCTGTTTTGTACAGGTTCAGTCAGCGTATCATACCCACGCAGTCGCGCCATAGTCCCGTGCTGTGGGAGACCATCGAACACCCCCTGATCCGTGACAGAGTCCATGCCTACACCCGCTTCATCGCCCCCTACTTCTGCGACCTCACCACCACCACCGATGCCGCCGCACACCTCTACCTCGCCCACATCCTCCCCTACCCCTCCCCCAACGCCCGCTATGCTGCTGCCCTCCGTTGGCTGCAGCCGTCCGACACACGTCCCTTCGCCGACATCGCTGGCCAGGTGCTCTCCGACTGGGCCACCCAGGAACCCGCCTCCTTCCTCCACGATGCAAGTACCCTTTTTGTCCACTGGTCCCACGAACAGGACCCTGCAAACCCACAGGTCTCCCACATCCTGCCCTCCCCCCTCCACCCCCACCGTCGGCTGCTCACCGATATCCTGCGCGAATGGTGGATGGTGTCCGACACCGCCGCCTACGCCATCTTCGGCCATGCCACCGACTGGGCCCTGTCCGATGTCATTGTCTTCCTCGCCCGTGTCACCCGCGACAACACATCCTTCTTCGACCACGTCTTCTTGTTCATCAATGTCGACGATGTGATCGACTGGCTGGCATTTAAATACCAGACGCGGTGTCACAAGGAGCTGCAATTGAGTCCCGCCACCTTTGACAGCTGGCTCGCCCTCTTGCCCCCGCCACTTGCCCAGCACCGGCATTTCCAGCGGTGTTTGGCACGGATCAACGCTTACCGCAACGGAGATCTGTCTTCTCTTGCTCTCACGTCTGCACTGCCCTCTGGACCATTGCCCTCTGAACCATTGCCCTCTGAGCCATTGCCCTCTGAGCCATTGCCGTCTGAACACACCCCCACCATCCCTCCTCAACCACAGCAACACGCGGCTGGCCCTGTTGCTAAAAAACCACGCATACGCCGCACCCGTCCCTACTAGCATACACACAGTGGCATGACACACTGTTCCAGCAATAGTGTAAATACCATCGTTTGATTTGCACCATGATCACTACGCTTGCCATTGCCACTACCATTGCCATCCACAGATTCACAAGTGTGGGTGGATGAGCGAATGGCAGCGGCGTTGCTTTTCACGGTGCCTATTCTCGGTGGGTCGACCAGCCTCCGCGTGACGCCACCACCACCACCGCCACCAAGCCGCCCTAACAAACACGCAGCGTCGCACACATACGCACACCACACGCATACACACACACACACGCCTGGATGGATCCACCAACAACCCCGGTGGCCCATCCACACGCCGCCACGCCCATCGCCACGCCCCAGCCACAGCACCACCACACGCGGCTGCAGCTCACCCCCCGTCCCATCCCCTCAGACCCCCGCGCCGTCAAGGAGCAGCTACGCGCTGCCTCCTACACCGTGCAGTTCCTGCAGCGCCGGCTGCTGGAGATGGAGGAGGTCATGCACTTCCAGAATATCGAACGGGACCTGCTGACAACCCACCATGACCCTCCTCCGTCGCTGGGCGACCCGCTGCTAGAAGACGTCACCTGGGTGGTGGAGCCAGCCGTCGCCCCGCCCTCCGCGACGCCGGGTGTGGAAGAGGCGTTGGCGTGCTCGCGTGCGAGCGAGCTACAACTGCGTGCTGAGCTCGACACCGCACACGCTGCCCACGCTGCCGCCATCCAGAGGGCGGTGCAGCTTCAGGAGGAAGTGAGTGCATCGCAGCGAGTACCGCTTGCTCACCACGCTGGGAACAGATGTCTGTGATGCGGGACACATGTGCTACTGTGAGCAAGGCGGACGCGACCGTCATGACAGAAGCGCCTGGCACAGGTAGGTTGTGTGTGTGTGTGTATGTTTGTGCGTCTCTCATACGTAGCCGTGCTAGACGGAGAGGCACAGGCACAGTTGGCTGCACGCCAAACCGCCGAAAGCGAGCTGGCCGATCTTCGTCTGCAGCATGATCAGCTCCTGCAAGCGCAAGAACTGAGCGCGGGAGATGCTGTGCGTTATCGCTCCCGCTGTCTGGACATGGAGTCCAAACTGGACACTGCCGAGCATCGGTATCGCGAGGAGAAGGCGCTGCTGGTGCGGGCGCGGGACGATGTGGCGCGCTTGACCAAAGATTGTGCCGACCTTACGGAACGGGCTACCCTTGCAGACGCGGCACACGACGAGCTTGTCAGCGCGATGGATGAAATGCGTGGCGCTACAAACCGGCAGAAATCATTGTTGACACAGCTGGAGGCGCAGCAAGCAGTCAGCGAGGAAACAACGGCCGATCTGAACGACCGGCTCAAAGAGTCACAGCTGCAGTTGCGACACCGTGACCAGGCGATAGAGCTTACGCGGCGCGAACTGCGCGAGCTAAAAGACGCCCAATCAGTGCTGGAGCGAGACGGTCTTTTTTGGCAGAACCGTGCCACTGAGCTGGAACACCGCACCGCTGAACTGCACCACCAGCTGACGGACGAGCAGGACGTGCGTCGACGTTTGGAAAGCGAGGTGGAACTGCTGAGCGCGCAGGTGGAGGACATGCGCATGGGCGGTCCTGCGGTCGACGAGGGCATGGGCAATGTCTCACTCGTACTTCCCATGGGCGACAAAACGCTGACAAGAGGAGAGTTCGAGGCGGACGAACGGACAGGTGTGGACCGCAGTTTTGCTGCCGAGCTGTGTGGCCTCATGTCTCAGCCTGACATGGACAGCGACGGCACGCCATTGCCAAACGGTGACGCGGAAGTGTCGTTTGGTAGCTTTCTGCATGCCGGTCTCTCTATCGCTTCCCCAGCCCCCTCGTTGCGACGCCGCAGGATCGCAAGCCACAGTGGCAGCATCAGTTCGGTGACCGACAGTCTGCTTCACCACCCTTCGCGCGTGCACGGTAACGAGGGCGAGTCGAGCGAGGAAGGAGACGCGGTCGACCACACCATGCGACTGCCCCATTCTCGGCAGAAGCTGCAGCGTCGTCGAAAAGAACGCGAACAAATGAAGCGCGAGTCGGAGGAAGAACGCCGCCGGGAAAACGCGCTGGAAGAGGCGGTGCGCAAGCGAGACGAAATAGCCATGCGTGTCGACCAGCTGCAGCAAGAACTCACGTGTGTTATCGCCGACTTGGCTGAGAGCAATGAGGCTCGCAATGCGCTTCGCGCTCAGCTAGACGTTTTCCAAGCACAACAAGCCACATGTGCCGGACACGAACACAAGGCAATGGAAGAGGCACAAGCAGCAAAGGCGCTGCATACCAGGTGTGCAACGCTTCAGGAGCAGCTGTCTAAGCTAGAGGCGGAGAAAGGGCATTTGGAAGTTGCCAACGCGAGTGCACACCAGAACTGGCAGCAGTGCACAGACCAGCTGCGTGTGACGGAGCTGGCGCGACGTGAACTGGAAGACGCACTGGATCGACAGATGGCCGAGTGTGCACGACTGACCGACCAGATCCAAGTGCAAAACAGTGCGTTTGTCGCCGACCTGGCCAAACTGAAGGAGCTGCACCAAGCCGCGGTGAAGCAGGGAGAAACACTACACATCCAGCTGGCAGAAAAGGAAACAGCAGTAGGCGCCGCGGAGAAGTTGCGGAGTATGGCGCAATCGGAAATGGAGCATGTTCAGCAACAGGCTAAAGCGAACGAAGAGGCCGCTGCACAACTGCGCGAGCAGCTCATGCAGCTTGAAGAAAAGATAAAGCACGTGGAATGGCAGCGAGAAGAGGCACAGCGTGAACTGCAAGAAGAGCGCGCGCGTTCGCAGTTGCAAGCAGTCGAAGCAGGTGCAGCCTTAGCTAGTTTCGGGGAGACAAAAGCGTTGCTGGAGAACCGCCTTAGCGCTTGTGCTGTGCAAGAGCAACAGGCTACCGAGCTTATTGCCTCCCAAGCCGCGCGCATCGCCCATTTCGAACAAGAGCTGACGGAGCTGAAACGGCAGTACGAAACCCTTCAGTCGCGCTCAGAGCAGTTCGACAAACAGGAGCAGAAAGCATCGCACAAAACGAGAACGGAAAGTCCTGCGCCCAAATCAGAATCTGGCTGTGAGTCCTCGATGCTCATAGCGGACACTAGCATACTTCCCCTCGAAAGCTTCAGCATGTTGGAACAGCAAGGGCGGCAACTATCGCAGTCGCAGCATGAAGAAATTGACACCTTAAAGCGCAGTTTAGAACATATTCAGGTGTACGCACGTGCAGACCAGGAGGACTTGCAATCGCAGCTGGACCTGGCAGAGTCGGAAGCGCGCGAGCTTCGCGGTCGACTAGAGAACCTGGAGAACACACACCGTGTGGTGGAATCGTCCGCGAACGAGGTCACGAAAGCGTTGTCCGTTTCCGAATCAAGCGTTCAGAAACTGGAGTCGGAGCTCGCGGAAATTCAGCATAAATATGACACGCTGCAAGATGCACTCACAGGTGAGGGGGAAAAATTGGCCGCGGCAACAGAACTGTGGGCACAGGAACGGAGCGAATTGGAACAGGACGTAAATCGGGCACAGACCGAGGTCGAACAGCTGCGCGAGCTGCTCCTCGCCCAGGAATTGGACTTGGAGTTGGCCGTGAAAGAACGCGTCCAGGAACTGGAGTTAATGGTTCAGCAGCTACGCCACGAAACGGAAGCTGCACAGGCGGAATGCATACGCCTAGAGTCGCACGTAACCAAACTGTTCCAGCAGCACATCGAGCAGGATACGCATATCTCGACCTTGGCGAACGAACTGGCCGCCACACGTCTACGCGTGCAAGACGCGGAGGCCGCGCTCGAAGCAGAACGCCACGAGCTTGCACAGCTCCGTCGTCAATTGGAGGAAGCCGATCGATCAGCAGCGTTGCCGTCAGACGAAACTGATTTGGCGGATCAGTCTCTGCTGGCGGAAGTAAGGAGCCTCACGAAGCAGTCGACGCCGCCCTCCAAAAACTTTCAGTCTGCCGTGAACGCGATTCAGGCGAAGCTGGACGCAGCTCGTCAGACGTTTCATCATGACCTTCTTCGTCAGGCTGATCGCGATATGTTAAGCTGTGAGCTGGAAAAGGAGCGTGAACAAGCTGCTGCTCTTTCCGCGCAGCTGGCCAAAGAGATAGGGCGTGTAAAGGAATTGGAAAAGCAGCGTCAGTTGCAATTGGAGCAGTCGTGTGATTTGGAAAAGCGTTTGATGGCACTGGAGTTGGCTATAGCCACAACCGCGACCGCTCATTCGCAGGAAATTCGGCAGGCACAGCAGGCGCTCGAGAACAGCGGGCTGGAAGTCGAGCGTTTGACCATTTTAATAGCAGACCAAAACGAGCAGATATCCATACTGTCGAGTGAACGAGCGGAGCAGCTTCAAAAGGCTGTCGACGCACTTTCTATCCGGGAAGAAGAATGCGCACGGCTTCGCAGTTCAGTGGAAGACAAAGCATCGGAATTGGAGTGTCTTCAGATGTCGCAGCAGCAGTGCACCGGTCGTATAGAGCAGCTTGACGCAGATCTGATGACCACGCAAGAAATACTAAAAGCAAAGTGCGCAGAAGTGACAGATGCGGAAGACCGACTGCAGCAGTTGCAAGAAGAGAAATGTGTGCAAGCGCGAGAATTGGAGCGACTGCAGAAGATGGCTAAAGCCGGAGATGATGCTGATGCCGATGCCGACGCCAAGGAGAGCGACGATGAAGGTGAAGATGAAGTACAGCAAAAACTGCTGGAAACCGCACGTGACAACAGACGACTGCGGTTGCAGGTGGGAAATTGCAAGAAACGGCTGGACATTCTCATGCACCGAAACCGGCAGCTACAAAACGAGCTTGCGCAAAGCACTGGCGACCGTGGTGCAAACAACCTTGCATTTAACAATAGCATGCCACCAACGGAACCGCATGGAAAGCGCGATCGGCCTAGCAGCCCACCGAAACGAGTGACGCGAGCGCGACTTCGTGGCGACAGCTTTCCAACAGGCAGGCTGTTGACGGATCGCAGCAATCTGGATAATCATATGGACAACGGTGGCACCAAAGTAGTAGCGGCAGCCATGGAGGACAAGCACGAATCGCGACGCCATACTACGCAAGTGCTGTCGGAGTTGCCACGGTCGGCACGCATGCCGCGTCGTTTCCGAGCTAGTGACGAAAACAAAATTTAATACGCAGGAATTCATCTAGCATTTGTACGGATATGAAGAGTGGGTGCAGAAGATCAAAACAAGAAGTTATTTCGATTAGCCACTACTGTTCGTTGAGTGAGCGCTCTAGCGCTAACCGTAGCATGTGCATTTCCTCGTCCGATTCGTTGTCTTGGCGCGATATTAGTTGTGCGTATTGCAGCACCTCTTCCTCCAGCCACCCATCCATGTTCACCGGCATTGTCAGCTGCTTTAGCCGATCGCGCTCGCGAGCCTGGCTGATTGCCTCCTCGTTCTCTTCCGTGAGCGTTGCAGATATCTCCTTGCGCACTATGCGTCCATGTGAGTATGCTATCGCACTGCGCCATCATTACATTCATTTTGTGATCTTGCGTTGCCACCGCTGGCATGTTTTGCCTTACGACGATTGTGTGTACGGCCCGAGTGGGTCTTGTGAAGCGACCAGACCGTGAGCTCCATCAGGCCGGTAGCCACAATCGATGTGTCGGATATCAGCAAAGCACGCGGCACCACAGAGTCTCTTCTAGTGCAGACTCGCATAAGCGCCATCCAACGGTCAATGCAAAGATACATACACTGTGCGCAGTCGTCGCACCAGCTCGCCAGTCAGCGCGTTGGAAATCACCACGTCGTTGTTAATGCTGCGCTGGCGTCAGTTTCTACTACGCATCGCAACAAAGCACACCACCTAACAGAAACGATCTTTAGCGCATCGGCCGCGAGGCAGGCAACATCGTTTTTGTGATTTTTGACACGCCTGTGTATGTGTGTGCATGCGAGCAAGAGCAAACGTTGAGACGGGTGCTATTATTCGTAGCAAAGCACTTACCAGCGATGCTCGATCGTGGTTCGCGACCCTCCTTCCCGCAAATCCCACATGTGTATGTAACCCAGATGATCTCCGGTAAAGCAGGTCAGCATATCTGGTGCGACTGCCATGCAGGTAACATTGTCTGAAAACAGCGGCGTGTCCGCCATACGCATGCGATCTAATTTCGGAAGTGACAGCTGCGAAAGCTGGAATTCACTTCGCACTACCAAGAAATCGGTGTTGGGCTGTAGCCACGTGTCAAGAAGTGGTCCTGCGGTCATGGTGTATCTTGAAACGACGGTCACAGGCAGCTGGCTCGGTGCAAGAGGTTGTTGCAGGAGCAATACAGTCACGCAGGAAAGAGAAACCACAATGATGCATCCATTTTGATGCCAGCACAAGTGCTTGACCGATCCGCCCGGCACTTGACAGTGGCGTTTAACGACGCGCAGACGCAGTGGTAGCAAACTTACACGGATGCGACCATATAAGCTCCAGCTTGTCGGTGTTCCACGCACACAGCTTTCCCTGTGAGCACACGCTTAGGAGCACACCGTTGTCATCTACGCTTGTGGTGATGGCCTCTACTGGATGTGCATGCACCGTGCTGCTGAGTCTTACACGACGTGTCAACTGAGGCACTAGTGTTTTCTCCATTGCAGCCAACACAATACGGCCACAGCTGTATCCCCATGCAACCCATCCTCTAGACGAGTCGTGAGCGAAGTGTGCCAACGATGCGTAGCGCTACCGAAAGAGATGATAGGAAGTGATGCGGCTTGTAATTGTCTCAGTCATTGGCAAACGCGGCGACCAGCGCATCAGTTCGTCCTGGATACTCAAGCGCGACAGCTGAGCAGACTCGTCGGATACCGCGATCAGCGTGGACGTGCTTCGTCCCCAGATGGCGGCTTTCACACCAAGTTTATGGGAGTGAATGGAGTGCTTGACCAAGAAAGGAGACTTCCAGTCGCTACACTTGCTAAGAAGATGCCGGTGAAACGAGCGTACTGAAGTGTGGAAACGCGTTGACGGTATTCGTTCATCCAGGACAGTGTGTTCAAGCGGCTTGACGATGCAAAGCGTTGTAAGCCGAGGACGCTGCACAGTCGCACTTACGATAGAGGAAGGCGGCCAAAATGAGAGATGAAAATGTCGCGCCACAGTCCGTTGTCTTGCAGTAGTGTGTGCCAGTGGTTGGAAACGCATGCTGCCAATCCCTAGTTGGACGTAAGCACGCTGGCCGCTCCACTCCAGCTCACCAGTGATTCCAAGTCCAGAAATATGAAAATACGCATTAAAACTTCATTTGGAAACAGAAACGGAGGATGTGGACATTCGGACGAGGGAGAGCGGCAATGGCTGGAGACATGGAGGTCGGACGCTGCGCCATCGGCTGCCATTGAGAAGGTTGGCATGTGCTACGCCTGCATAGAAGGTGTCGGCAATCGACCCACCGCTCGGCTCGGATGAAACAACCGCCACAGCTCTGCTTGTTTGTTTAGCGCGTCCACGGTCTCGGAAGACCATTCACGCAGCGCTAATGCAAAGCGGTCGGCTTGTTTATCGACGTGCTCCCACAGCCAGGTAATCCATACGCCCGTTATTCCTCGTTCGCCGAGGAGCAGTGCGATGTCTGCAAAGACAGTGGCGGAGCTGGAAAGGATTGAAAAAAGTATGGCGGAAGTGGAGTGCACATTGTCAGCGAGAAGCGTGATGATAGGCAAGAGATGAGTTGTGTGTGTGGTGGCACGGTGTTGCTCCAACGCTTGCTGGATCAAGGCAGCATGCTGGCGTGGAGACGCACGTTTTGTACAAGCAGCGCTTGCGCCGTTGGAGGACGAGCAAGTGACGCACGACATGCTGCTCGTTTTCAACAGCTGTAAAACGCAGCGGCTCGTTGTATATGCGCAGACTCAAACTCGATGTCCCACCACTATGCAATGTGCTTTTTGCCACAGACATACGGGCGGCTAAGTATGCTGTGTACAATCCGTTTGGTATTTGACAGCGAGGCTCCTGATAATAGCAAGCTAGCGGCCATGTACATACTGATGAATGCATTTGTTTGGACACGAGGAGGATGTTGATGTGTATGTTTGCGTCGTTTCGGGAAAGATGCTTTGGATCCAGGCACATTGATGCATATAGCGGCGGGACGCGCACTGCATCCGCGTTACGTGCTAACTGCTACGAATCATGCCTCAGTAATGTGTGGAAGCGCGCTGTTGCTCGACGTCAGAATCCATGCTTCCAGCTTGCATATGAGCACATTCGTTGGTCTAGTGTGTATCCCTGTAGCTTCTTGCGAAAAGGACCACCACACATGTTAAACGGCATCGTTTAATAACGGTGACAATAGATGCTAGGTGCTGCCTGTGGTGATAGAAGGATATCGACGTGGTGAGGTGGGGAGCGGGTGTGGGCACAAAGAGGCATTCGTTGACATTCCATTTGCTGGACAGCGGTTACCAGTAGCTGCTTGGCCGGTAATGGAACATTCTTCACACGTTCATCATAGCAACATCGAGAGGATGTAGCCATTTGTCCACGATGCAGCATGATAGACATGGTAGCGCTGGGACCTACGGGCTTACTGATGCGCCAAATGCCGGCTCAGCACTAAGTCCAATTGCGCTTCCAGTTGAGCGTTTGTGCCGCGACACCCTATGATCAGAGAGAACACGAGAGCAAGAGAGCATGAGGTGAGGAAAGCACGGATGCAGATAAGGCGCGCACCTTCTACCACTTGGCTTGCCCAGACAAAGTATTCGCTCACCCGTGTCTCGTCCCTAGCCCTGGTCAGCAACATACTATTGCATAAGGCAGCGCGGTTTACCATCCGACAGGGCATGCGCGCTCCAAATCGGTGAGGTTGTACAGCTTGTCAGCCAGTTTGACACACTTAGCCTGCCACGTTTGATTCTGCGCTACCCGCTGCAGCAGAGCTACCTTGAATGATTTATGGGGAGCGTTGACTATTTGAAGTCGCTTCCGCTCGTGTGATGGCAGACTCTTGTCGTCTGTGCACTCGCGTACAATGTCGCACACTTCCTTGCCGAACACAGCTTCCAGCTACACGCGTTTCTCCTAAGCGGTGCCGCACACTTCGCCATAGCCACCACCACCACCCACCTCGTCAAAATGTGTGTCAGTATCTTCAACGGTGTCGTGGAGCAGTGCCGCCTGCAGCGTGGCAGTGTCTTCTATCCCAGCGTCGGCAAGCAAGCGTGCGACGCCAATTGGATGGTTGATGTAGGCTGTGCAGGCACCAAGTCATCCACACATTCCCAATTGCGCCTTTCTTTTCTTACGCGTTGATTCCGGGTCTTTGCGTGTTTGTTTGCGATGCTTGTTGGCGGCGAATTCAGCCGCGCCAAAGAGTGCGCGTGCGTCAGCCATCGTTGGGAGAAACGCAGCAGCAGCAGCAGCAGCAGTCCAACGCAGCGCAGCACTACGCGCGCCATGTCTCGCCCTGCCTCACCGCTTCCCGAAGATGTCGATTCCACGCGTATTATTGAAATCCCGCTGAAAAACTCGGAAGAGTTCATCGACATTGACTGCAACGAGCTGTCTGGGACTCCCGCTGCGGATCTGGTTGCTGTGCTGACGAACGAGGAAGTTGCACTCAGCTACTATCTCCGTATCGCGGTAAGCACGCGCGCTTCACATTACGTTCGCCATTCGCTTCTCATAGCGTTGGCACAGGCGGAGTACTACAAGATCAACATGAAGACGGATGCGGAATTCGTATTGAAAACGGGGCTGGGTGTTGGTGAGTGGGCGGCCCTCTGGTGCTATGCTAAACGCGCGCACCATAGTATACACGGTCGCACAAGAGGAACGAGCATCGCTGCAAGTGTTCCTGGCTGTCATGCTGACGCAATCCTTCATCCACGCTAATGACGGCGACACGCCCGACGCCACCACTCTTACCACTGTCACACAGCTGCTCAATCAAGCGAGTGTTGCGATGACATCACCTTCCGCTCAACTGCTTCTCGCTAAGTGCTTGCTGATGATGGCCAGCGGAAAGGAAGACGATGCCATCAAACAGCTGGACCAGCACCATCAACGTCTCGCCACCAACAAAGATTGCGAAGCGTCGTTCCTCTTCATGCGCGCACAGTGTTTATTCAATCGGAAAGAGTATCAAAAGGCTTTGGCCATATACCAGCGGCTATTGCGGATGAAGGGCGCTACGATTGACGGTCCTGATCCACGTATCGGATGTGGCCTATGCCTGTATCGCTTGAATAAGACGGAACTAGCCGTTCGCTTTCTAAAGCGTTCCGTCAGACTGAATCCTCAGAATGCCGAAGCCTGTGCTATCCTTGGTCTGATGATATTGAACTTGACCAAGGAAGGTCAGTACACGCATGAGGAGATCGCCGATGCGCTTCGATTGCTTGTGCAAGCCTATAAGTCCAACAAACGGCTACCCGCTGCTTTGATTGGTGTTGGTGACCATCTCTTCTATCAGGGAAAGATTGAGCAGGTAGGCGTGGTGGAAGATGGCGCAGATTCACAGCACTGCCGCCATGGTCGTCGGTCACCAGGTCATATCCATCATGCTCAACCACGCGAAATCTCCTCAATTCTCCCGCTTGACTGCAGAGGAAAAGACTGAAACGCACTATCAGCTAGCACGTGCCTATCACCACCAAGGAAACTACAGCAACGCGTTTGTCCATTATCGTCGCGCTATCGCTGCTGGGCCAGAACATCCTGCTTCCATCTTTGGGCTGGCACAAATGCTTACAGAGCGAGGTGAAGTTGGCGTGGCGTGGCGTGGCGTGAGCCTTGTGCTTATGCGTGGTGTGTGCAGGTGAACATGATCCTGCTGCTCGGGAGCTCGACAAACTGCGCCAGATCCAGCAGAAAAAGGCCAAGCCTGCTGACAACGACATACTTCGCATGCTAATTTCGCTCCATCTCACTCCTGGCCCCACCTATAACTTCCGAAAAGCCGGCAAACTTTTGGATGATCTGATGAAGCGGATTGCTGTGAGCGACATGGAAGACAGCCTAGCGCTTGACGCTGAGCTGTTTATTGAGTTTGGTGAAGCGTGTGTGATGCGGGGTGATAACGTAGGCGCGTTGAAAGGTACGTGGCAGACGCGAGGAACGTCATATACTCATCTCCTTGTCTCAGCTTACCAAACCGCACACACGATCCATTTGCAGCAGCAGCAGCAGCAAAGTGCTCAAGCGGAAAGCAGCCAAGCCTCTGCGGAGCCAAAAGGCGCCGCACACGCCAGCTACCTGCCTGAAATCTTGCTCAACCTTGCTGCTCTCCATCAACTGGACGGTATGTTGCATGTGCGATTCCACTGCGTGTGTGCGGCTCATGTTGAATGTAGGCAACTTTCTGGACGCGTTAGAGTTCTATCAGCAGCTACTGGGTTTCGAAGATGATCCCTTAGTGGTGTTGGAGGGCAGAGCAGTCCTGAATGCGCTGGAACTCACTGCAACTTACAACTTGGGTCTACTGATGGAGCAACAAGGCAGAAAGGTGATAGCTGTGAAGCTGTACGAACTGGGCATCGCGCGACACCCTGGGTATAACGATGGTAGCAGTGTTCTTCCGTACCACGCTTTAACTAGTGCATAGCGCGTCTGCGACTGGCCAAGCTTTATATGGAGCTGGGGATGAAGTCCAAGCACGAGAATATGATGCGATATGCAATGCATCCGCGACTGCAGCTGACAAGCGCGCACATGCCGGTGCCTCCGAAATCAGTGTATGTAAAGGCAGAGCTTGCGATGCGCTACCAGGGCGCGGAACCCAAACAAGCGCGAAGACTGTTTGAAAAGGCCAAAGATGACACTGCACAGCGTGATCCGTGGGCTTGGTGTGGCATTGGTGCACAACTGTGGGAAGAAGCACAGCTAGAAAAGAATGAGATGGAGCGCAGCAAAATGATCGTCAAGAGCTCAGAAGCATTCAATCTTGGCATGAAGGCGGGCGAATCGCTTCTTCCGGAAGATGGCGAAAATGGCTGCTGGCTTGCGGCGAACGGCATGGCAGTGTGTGCAGCTACCACAGGGAATCTCGCTGAAGCCCGCAGCATTCTCACGCTGATTCGCGAAAACACGCCGAACCACAGCACCGCGTGGTGGAATTTGGCAAACGTTGTGGCCGCCATGGGATTGCATCGAGACGCAGTCATTCATGTAAACGCTATTGGTGTTACTGCGTCGCCAGATCGCTCACATAACTTAGTATGAACAATGCGCGCGCCGCTTCTCCAGTCGTGCGCTGGACCCGAAACTCTGGCTAGCCACAGCCAAATCGTTGTTTGCAGAAGCACGCGAGAACAAAGATGCTGAGCTAATGCTGCGATGCATCTCCAGAACACAAAAGGTTTTTGTCAGAGAGGGGCGGTGCTATGTAAGGAGCCTACTGACGCACTTGTATCCAGGCTATTCGGCTCAACCCTTCAGACCTAGCCGCTCACTACAACCTGGGCATCTCCCAGAGCAATTACTTCCAGTTCTACAGCGATCAGCTCCCGGAAAAGCGAACGGCCGACGGTCTAGCAGATTGCATACGCATCTTGAACACTTGTTCCAAGTACTTTCGCTGCCCTTTTCGATCCATGGGCGATTATGTCTAATACGTGGTGTAGTGTGTTCAAGTTCCTGGAAGCGAATCCAACCCCAGATGCCGAGTTGACGTATCCACGTCACTTGGCTATTCAGCGATCTCGCTATACTGCAACTCAAATGAAGAACGCTCACAGCCGATGGCAAGAACAGAAACAATTTGAGCACGATCGTGCAGAAGTGGAAAATCGCAATAGGCTCAAGCTGGAGGAACGGTTGCGCGACGAGCACGAAGCGGAAGAGGAGCAGCGTCGGCAACAGCAAGCAGAAGACGTCAAGATTCGCGAAACTGCAGCTAAATTCCGCCAAGATTTTATGGAAGAGCAGGAGCTGTATGAAAGGACGACAGAATGGGCGAACCAGGATGGCTTTTTGGTGGATGACAGGGAACAGGACACAGGCTCACGCAAGCGCCAGGTGAAGGTCTGTGGAGTGCGTGCAGCGCGTGTAGCGTTCGTTTTCGTTGACTCACACGCACTGGGTACTGTAGCGCGGCACGAAACGAGAAAAGGACATGGAGAACACGGAAGAGAGTACACTGCTAGCTGGTGATGAGCCGCGAGACCGCAAACGAGCGTATGTTCCGTGCCGGCGATGTGGAGAGCCAGAGGGCAAGCTAATCGTGGATGTTTTGTAGCAAATCTGCCGGCACAGTGAGTAGTGACGACAACGAGCCATAAGCCTGCAGTAGCGATGTACACCACAGCAAAAATCAGAAGTGGGAATGTGAGGGGGAGTGAAATGGAAAAATTAGAGATGTTTCTGCTATCTGCTGCTGCCTCACAAACACCCAAGTACACGAGAACAGTGTGATATGCATCAGGAATGTTCACCGACACTCCCATATCCTCACCGTTTGGTCCACACTACCTGTCGCGACGAACGGGCTTGTCTGGCACATGGCAACCGATGTACAGAAGTGGGTGTGTCCGGTCAGTGTGCGGATACAGCGGCCGCTTTTGAGGTCCCAGATCTTCATCGTTTTGTCGTCACTCACGCTGATCAAGTATTTTCCATTGGCATGGAAGACAAGACCGCGGATCCAGTTGTCATGGCCCCGGAATGTGTAGATCACCTGTTGTGTCCCGACATCCCAGAGTTTAATGGTTTTATCCCGAGATCCAGATACTGCGTAAATGCCCGGCGTCTCGGCGGCAGATGCATCCTTGTCGTTTTTTATCGTTTTCTACGTGAACGAACAACGCGTTAGCCTTGCTGATGCATCTCATTCCTTCCGTGCTGCCCTCACTGATCACACACCGTGGATAATCCGACAAGCTCTCGAATACTGGGATAGCAAGAAGGAGGGACGAACTCACAGCATTCCACAACGTGGTCATGCCCGCGCATGTCCGTTTTGCACTCGCCCGTTATCAGATCCCATGTGCGCACTGACTGGTCTGTCCCGCAACTGACCAACAAGCGGCCGTCCTCGCACACGTTCAGCGACCGCACCCATTCATGATGGCCAGATAATGTTTTGGTGCAGTACCTGTGTGTGTGTGTGTGTGCGTGTGTTGCGCGGTGTTAGTATGATTCCTGTCGCTGCTACGGGATCAACCACCTACCCGGAATTATAGTCCCAAATGCGTATCGTCTTGTCCCGAGACGCGGAAATAAGTTTGTCCCCAGACGGCATGAAACGCACGGCGGACACACTGTGCTCGTGGCCCTGAAACGTGCGTGTGCATTTGTGCTCGTCTGCAAGATCCCAGACTTTCACAGACAAATCCGCTGAGCAAGAGGCTGACCGGCAAAAGCAAGAGCATACGTGCACACGCACACGCGCATACGCATACAATGAACAACGCAGACACAGTGGTGCAGCATACCTAGCAGGTTTCCTTTTGGATCAAATGCCACGTCCTGCACGCTTTTGGTGTGACCCTTGAGTGTGCGTTCGAATTCACCTGTTTCGTAGTCCCATATCTTGATGGTCTGGTCCTCGCTGGCACTGGCTATCTGGCTAAACACCGGATGAAATGCCACTTTCGTCACAGCCAGTCGATGGCCAGCCATTGTGTATTTCTCGGGTTCACGCGGAATCGCGTCCACGGAAGAAGTAGGCTTCCGTGCGGCTGGCGCTTCTGCTAGTTCCTGCTGCAACTGCGATATTTTGTTTTCCAAGTCCATGATCTGTCGGAGGCAGCCAAGATTAAATTAAGGAAGCTGTGCGGGTGACGACGAGTCTCACCTTCTTCTGCAGACGGATAACCGAGGTCCACTTCTTCTCCAGCAGTCCGTGGTACTTTGACTTGGGATCCGGTGCAAAGTCAGTGGTATCTGACTCGCGCTTTAACGCCTCGTAAGACTCCTCGAACCCCATTGTATGCATAAAATCGAGGATAGCGCATTGTCTGTGACGGCGGGGAAGGAGCGTTAGGCGAATGGCGCTGAGAGAACGGCGATGCAGCGTACAGCTCAGTCCGTTGCCGCTCAGAAAGTATACTGCTAGCCATCACGTACTGACGCTACTTGATGCGTCATAAACAGATTCGGCAGTTGAAGGCATACGAGCCCAGTGCCAGTGCCGAGAGTCGTCGATGTGTGGGCGTGTGCGCGTGCGTGTGAGAGCCGAGTGGCGCCTCAACAACTGTCTGCTGCCTGCGAGAAGCGTTACAAGCCGTCACACCTTGGAAACACAAAGCTTCTCCTATTTCTGTCCAAATCCCCCGAATAAATTGCTGCTGTTTGAGCCAAAAAGTCCGCCTCCAAATCCCGTGGGTTGTGCCTGAGCAGTGCCCCCGCCAAAGACCGGCTTGGCCGCTGGCGTGGTGGATCCTCCTCCAGACCATCCGCTCTGCTGCTGCGGCTGGCCAAACCCTGTGCTAGCCTGCTGTTGCTGTGGCTGGCCAAATATCCCAGTCGATTGTTGTGGCTGTTGTTGTCCGAATAGCCCTGCAGACTGCTGCTGGGGCTGGCCAAATGTGCTCGTGGTTTGCGGCTGCTGCTGCTGCTGCTGCTGTTGGCCGAACACGTTCACCGCTTGTTGCTGAGGCTGGCCAAATGTGTTCGTGGTTTGCGGCTGTTGTTGCCCGAACGCGTTTGTGGTTTGCGGTTGTTGCTGACCGAACATAGTGGTGGTCTGTTGCTGAGGTTGGCCGAACGCGTTCGTGGTTTGCGGCTGTTGTTGTTGCTGCTGCTGTTGCCCGAATAGGCCAGCAGATTGCTGCTGTGGCTGGCCGAATACGTTAGTGGTTTGTGGCTGTGGCTGCCCAAACAGCCCGCCGCCGCTTGTTGGTGTCTGGCCCAGCGCAGATGTTCCAGCTGCCGGCTTCTGGCCTACCACGCTTTCAGCAAAATGCTCTCACACCCGCAGGCCCAATCTCTGACGTACCAAAAATGGATGTGGTTGTTGACTGTGCGGTCGGTTGTCCTAGCCGATAATTAGCCATTGTTGCTCACGAAGTCATAACACATGTTTACCAAATAGGTTGGCGCTTGTCTGGGCCGGAGGCTGTCCAAAGATGCCCATAGTAGTTGCTGGCTTACTCAAAGGGGCTTGCCCGAACATGCCCATGGTTGTAGAACCGGTTGCGGTGTTCCCACCAAGCAATGACCCACTTGGCTTTGCACCAAACATAGATGTTTGTGTCTGCGGATTTGTGGACGAAGTGTTTCCGAATAGACCTCCCAGGGATGTTGACGCCCCGGTACTTCCAAACATGTGGCTTTGCTGCGGCTGTTGGGACGCTGCTACGGAAACACTCGGTCGCAGAGTAGTACTAGCAATTTGCCGTAATGTTCTCGTGAAATTGCGCCGCCCATGAACAATCGTGGTGGTCTCTAGGAGCGTGTATGCATTAGACGGACGCGACACATCCGCAGCTGACACACTTACCTCCTTGGTCTAGACGGAGCTTTTTGGCAACAACAAATGGATCTTCTTCGTCGCCCAGTCGCTGCTTGAGAGTGCGATACCACTTTCTCAGGGTGGACGCGTGCTCATCGATATCGATCGCCTTCAAAGACAGATACACTAGGATTGCATTGTGCGATCGCAGGATCTCCGTAAGCACTGTCAGCAGCATTAGCATACAAGCCGGTTGTCTTTCTGCTGAACCTTCTGGTGACGCAGACGGGTTCGATAATTTGCTACGAAGATGTCGCTCAAGCTCCTGTAGAAACGTAGACATGCGTGTGTAAGCATAATGCACCGTCAGACTCTGAAATGCGCGTACATCTAGATTATTCAGCACCTGGTCTGATTTCAATTGAATCTCGTCACGCAGTGCCGTAAAGTATCTGGAAGTAGGTGAGTATAAGCATATGTCAGATCATGCCCACTTAAACACGAAATCGAAGAAGTCGTCGTCTTTTCCATTCAGCATGCGGTATCGGAACTGCTCGGCATCTTTCTGCTGCTCCTCGGGTGGCTTCTGATCGAAACGAAGACGATTGATGGCGACCCTGCATGCGTCTGATGAAGAAGACAATGCGGCGGCTGATGTCCCCAGACGCGAGGCTTTCTGGAGACTGTTTTCCACCAGCGTACGGACCTCGTTCAAGAACTAGCCGTTCCGTTAGCCTGTTCTTCAGCCTCCACGGCCATTGCCACCACTCCTTTCCCCTCGCCTCTGGGAAGCGTTACAAGATGTACTCCGTGGATGTCTTTGGCAACGCGTTGCGCTTTTTCAGCCCGCACTATAGCTGAGAGTGTAGACGTCGTCATTGATTGCGACTGCTGATATTGGTTGCGGATGTGCTGGCTATGTGGGAGCAGGTGAGCAGATAGATAAGCGCATCGCAAGCGCATCACAAGCGCATCACAAGCGTCTTACTCTAGCTCCTCAATTTCTTTCTTTGTATCTGGCGGCAGGTCGTCAAATTTGGTCTCCCATGATAGCGACGGCTGCGCTGCTGTACTGGCGGTACTCGTAGCGGCCTGAGCAGGTTGTCCGAAAGTGGTGAACGAGGAGGCGGGTGCGGATGTAGTGGCGCTGTTCGTGACAGCTGCGCCGCCGAACAGAGAAGTGCCAGTGGCGGCTGGTGCCTTGGGAAGTCCAAAACTAAGTGCGCTAGTTGCCGGCGCAGGCTGCGCAAACAGCGAGGTGGCTGCAGGGGCGGATCCTTGGGGCTGGCCGAAGCTGAAAGTGCTTGTAGGAGCAGCGGGAGCATTCAACGAGAATGTGCTGGCTTTAGTCGCTGCTCCAGCGTCAAAAGCATCGGTGTTAACGCGTTTTCTATGCATACAAATGAGCAATGTGACAGGCGCGTGGAGGAGTAGGCGGGCGTGCGACGTACGACATCTCGGCGAAATGGATGGCACGCGTTTGTTGAGTGGCGGGGCAACGAACGCTCGATCCAGCCTGGAGAGAAGAGGCTTTCACCCACTCGAAGAGCACGCACTACTGCGTTTGGCGAGAAATAGTCTGCGCTGTGAACAGCATGCATGTGCATGTGCGTATGCAGAAACGATTTGGTTAAGAGCAGTTGACGGAAGTAAAAGCTTTATCTGTCGCATGGAGCACCAATAATAGCTGCAATCGAAGCGTGGTTGGCATCAGCGAGAGGACTGGTTAGGGTAGCTGCCAAGAACACGGATTTCCAGACAGAAATGTCGCATACTCTCAATCGCTGCCAGCGTGTGGTCCTCCAGCATATGTCCTTGAAACTCAACGAAGAACCAGTAGTGCCACTTCTTTTGTGTGGATGGTCGCGAGTCAATGCTGGTGAGATTCAACGCGTGGTCCTTGAAACACTTTAATGCATCACACAGCGCGCCAGGCTGCCGATGATCAACACTAAACACAATCATGGTTTTGTCGTTTCCAGTGGGTTTGGGATCGCTGGTCTTGGAGAGTACGAAGAAGCGTGTGGTGTTGTCTAGCCATGATGAGACAACAGAGGGTCTAGTAGGTGCAGTACCTTGTTGCGTGTTGATGACCTGAGCTAGCACACGCAGCCCGTATATGGAAGCGCAGCCGGGACCACAGACAGCAGCCGCATTGGCTTCCAGTGCTGCCAGTTCAGCGGCTTTTGATGTCGAAGACACGTTCACACGTTCGGCGCCTGGCAGATGTTGACGCAGCCATTGTTCACACTGCTCGAATGCCTTGCAACATGTCATCAGACAGGTGTGTGGATAGCGCGGCTGAAGCTGTTACCACTGGCATGCTGTACACACGTTTAACACCCGCCAGCTCGTAGTTGGAAAGCAGGCACTGTGTGATCTTGGCAATGTGAGTGTGCCTGAGCCGTTTCCTCTTACATCGAGATACGTTTCCGCTCGGATCTGCACAGACGAGGCGACAAAACAATCCATTGTGAGTGCCACGGACCCCACACTGGAGTTCTCCACCGGCACCACACCGTAGCTCGCACTGCCCTGCTCCACCGCGCGAAACACATCTAGACACGGGGCAATAGCTGTCGGTATCTACGCGTGGTGGCACACCAAGACGCCTACCGGAAATACTGTCTCGCGAAGCATAAACAACACTTTCTCCAAAACGTGCGGTAGCAGCCTGCGCAGCTTAACCAGACGCACCATAAAGCCAGTACCTCATGTGTGAACGAGCCTCGCGGACCCAGGTACGATACCACCACATCTTTTTGCAAAGAAATGGACGCAGACATGATTTCGCGGTAGATAGCACGCAGCGACTCTTCGGAAAGAGGCCCGGTGTTCAAACGCGCCAACTAAACCAGCACTTAGCGTCTGGAGCAAACGCGGCATACGGTTTACGCGGTCAAACACGTTCTGCTCTTGTGCGGGCACAAACACCTCCGGTTCATCCGTCTCCTTGCTAACTTTGCTATTAGCGGGGACGCGAACGCAGCTACTACGCTGCTTCTCTCCGCTTCGTTTCCCCAACATCCATCGAGACGGTGGCACGCTCGTTTAGCAACGCGACCAGCTGTGCATCGACGGCTTGGATTTTTGATCGAAGCTCGTTCAGTTCCATGTGAACAGCGGCAGAGATGGCGGTTGTATCACGTGACCATGCGAGCACTACAGAGTGCCGCTTTGGCTGCGCAGAAGCGAGTGTTTGGGTGGTCGAAGGGTTGACAACGGAGGTGTATGCTAGTGAGCTATGTGTATGTCGACATTGGTCTACGCATGTGGGTAGATGAGGGCGTACATTGCTCTACGATGCAGCCAAAGTACTTCTCTCTCTGTGTGTGTGTGTGTATTCGCACTGCTAGGCATACACAAAGCATCACAAGCAACCGCTTTACTGAATCTTAGTGAACCTCAAATACGGCTTGACAGTACGGATCTCGCCAAACAGCGCTTTGGCCTGTTCGTCGCTCACCGCAGGATGCACAATCACGTCGTCGCCTTTGTTCCAGTTGGCAGGGGTGGTGATTTTGTGCTGATCGCTGAGCTGCAAGGAATCGAGGCAACGTAGAATCTCGGTGAAATTGCGACCACAGCTCGCAGGATAGGAGAGGATCAAGCGCACAGTCTTCTTTGGATCGATGATGAAGACAGAGCGCACAGTCATGGGTAGGCCATTCGCCGACACGTTTGTAGGGTCGTGGTCGGCCGCATCCAGCATGCCATACAGGGTAGCAACCTTGCGTTCTTTGTCGGCAATCTGTACCCAGCGGGTGTTATCGTAGCGCAGCGTAGCACAGCACAGTTCTGCCTTTCACGCCGGGTCCTACCAGTGGATATTGCACCCTGACATGGCACACGTCGTACACATCTGCGAGCCACGCTTTGTGGTCTTCCACCGTGTCCACCGACAGTCCAATCAGTTTCACACCACGCTTCTGGAACTCCGGCTGCATCTTCTGCACACAGCCTAGCTCGGTGGTGCACACAGGTGCTACAGCCAGGCGTGAGCACGGAGACGTGTTTTCCGGCAGTGTGTGTTGCCAACGTGGCAAGCGCACCAGGATAGCTATGCACACGTACTGAAGTCACCGGGATGGGAGAACAGCAATGCCCATGAATCACCCAGCCATTCGTGGAAATGAATGCTCCCCTCGTTCGTCTCAGCAGTGAAGTCGGGAGCGATGGAGCCCAGACGAAGGGTCGGCATGTGCGGATGAGAAAAGAGCAAGACGGCACACGTCACGAATGCGAAAGAAGCTTAAACAAACACCGTTGTTACTCACGCGACACACGGCAAATACAAGCAAGCTATTGTCAACACGCTACAACAAGCAATGCATTGGTTGGTTCATTGGGTGGTTGTTTGGTTAGTTGGTTGACTGGCTGGTTCGTTGGTCAATTCGTTTCGCTCTGCACTCTTGCCACACCGGCTGTGTGTGTGTGTGAGAGGTTGCCGTGGCGGTGCGTTGCCGTGCATTCGCACACAAAGCACCGCCACGCCACGTTGTAGCGCACGGGACAGGCATAGGCGAGCGAAACGGTGTGCGCTGCTGCCAATCATGCTGCGCTGCATTGGCCCGTGCACGTGTAGATCGCTGGCACGTGCACGTGACGCATGGACACTCATGCACCGCCTCGCTGCTATAAACACCGCCGTGGGACAGCGCGGATGGACAACGTGCTGATGGCGACGCACTTTCTTTTCTCTTCTCTTCTCTGCTCGCCTCTCCTCGCCTCTTTCACACACCGTGCCCCTGCCTATTCGGAAAACACATTCCACATGCCATTCCCGGAACAGTTGAGCACAGCCGGCTGGTGTGTGGGAGGAGGGGGATAATGGTACTGGGGGGCAGGAGCGGCACTGTCGGTGTCCATCTCCTCTCGAGCTGGGACGTGGTCAAACCAGGCCTGGATGTCGTTGAATAGCTCGTGGTGATCGCCGGGGAAGAGGCTGGGATGGACGGGCGTTGTTTTGGCGGCTGTGTGCAACGGACCCATCGTGTTGCCCGAGTCTGCCTGCAGCTCAGGAAACCGATGTGTGACATTGCCTGAAACTGACGTGAGCGCGGGGTGAGGAGAGGAGGAGGAGAGCAATCAAACACTCACGATGGAGACACCGTTCGACCAGCAATAAAACACGCGACACAAGCCAGGGCTGCCTCTCCAGCAGCACTTCCAAGGCATGGAGTTCAGGGATGGTCCGAGTCGTTTGTTTTTTCACGTCTATCCCAGTGCTGTGATGCAACGGGGGAATGTGGTGGTGCGGGTGGGGGTGAGAGTGTGGGTGGGGATGAGGATGAGGATGAGAAGGGAACTGCTGTTCATCGGTTTTCCAGATAGGGTGCTGTTGGATCTCCTGGGGAGAGGTGGACAGATGGACAGAACAGGCGTCTGAGGGGGGCGGTGATGGGGAAGGAGCGAAACCGTCGATGGAAGGAGGCATCGCATGCGACGCACCTCTTTGCAGAGGGACATACCGATCGGGATACGAGAGCGGGAACTCCTTGGAGGCACGAGACACTTGAGGGTTTCTTTTGATGAATTTGAGAAGATCGGCACGATTGCGCTGAAAGAACTCGTTGACAAAGCGCGACTTATCGCTTCCACAGCGATGACGGTTGCTAAGCCGTTTGAAGTTGTACGACTTGAGGGGAGAGGGGGAGGTGAGGTGAGGGAGGTGCGGGGGAAGGAGAGACGTACGTTCAGTTGTCGGATGAAGGATTGCACCTTTCTGCCGCCGTACAACTCCTTTAGCTTCACCTCGTCTTCCAACACCAACTCCTTTCCATCTGCGCTCCAGGCAATGATATGAGAGAGGGAGGGGTTCTGCACCCAGCTGCAAAGTGGATGAGGCGGAGAGAAGGGGGAGAACGTGGGGGGAGGGGGGGCACACCTGAAGACGGTGGAAATAAAATCGTAGACGGCAGAGGACTTGTAGTCGACACGCAGACCGCAGCTGCTGCGTTTGGGATGGTGGTGGAGGAGTGTGTGGTGGCGGGGATGGTTGCTGGGGGCGGCGACTGTTTTGTGGGGGAGTGTGTGGTGGAGAGGCTCAGGCAATGGAGAACAATCCAGCTGGCTGATGGAAGAGGACAATTCCATGGATTGTGCGTTGGGTGGGCGAGTGCGAATGGCGGTGGTGTGGGCGGCCGCACAACGCGCGCACGCCCAGAAAACAAAGCTGCGTCAACGTGGAAGGCTGGAGGAATGATTGGTCGCCCCTTCACCCGCGCCTTGTCTTCCGATCACTACCACGAGGAGACAGCCGCGTGTGCACCACTGGTGGCAAGCGTGGGATGTGATAGGCGGTGGCGAAGGGAAGAAGTGCTTGTTTAACGCAGGAGGGGAGGAAGGGAAGAGAAGGGGAAGGAAGGGAGGGGAAAGAAGACGCGGTGCAAGTACACAACAACGCACACGATAGCAGCAATGGCAACAAGCATCTTGTGGTATTCAATGGCGTGGAATGATGATCAAGGCGAAGACCATCCACGCCTCCCCCTCCACATCCACACCGCCAACGCCACCTAGTGGATGTCCTTCAAACGGTCCATCGCACCGCCACCGCCACCGCCACCGCTGTTATACGTGTGTATGATGTCTTCTTAGACAGCGCACAGCAATGCTTCATCTGCTCCCAGACCACTCCAGGAAGCACGCTCAAGGAAGCGCTGTGTTACACCACATCCACCCCGCCGCTTGATAAGCACACATCTGCGCTTCTCTATGGCAGACGGTCTGCACCATTCCATCCGCCTCTGGTTCTCGTATGTTGCACGCTACGCTTCATATCCGCACCACGCTTGTGCTTCTTTCTCTTCTGGCGGCGGTGGTGGCGATGGCGGGCGCCGTGCTTGCCTCTCCTCCCCCTCCTCTGCTTCAACGGCGTGGCTATTGGCCTCCTCCGCCTTCCGGGGGTCCCCCCAATAGCGGCAATAGTGCTGGCCCTTGGCCTTGACCTTAGCCTTGACCTTGATCCTGTTCCCTTCCACAGAACATCAGACACACGGCAATGAAGCGGTTTGTTTATTGTTGCTTCCTTGCTGCTGCATACGCAGCATCCACTCTCCCGCGCCACAGACGCGTGGTGCCTTTCCCGCCACCACACCGCGCAACATGGCAATGGTCACGTACTCCGCCCAGGGCAGCCAGGACAACCAGGCCTACTACGCCGCTCCCCCCGCCACATCCACAACCACTGCGTTGATCCTGCTGCAGGAATGGTGGGGTGTGAACGACCAGATGAAACACCTGGCCACACGCTTCGCCACCGACCACCACATCCACGTCCTCGTCCCTGACCTGTATCACGGGCGTGTTGCTGCCACCCCGGACGAAGCAGAACGCTTGATGCACGAGCTGGATTGGACAAAGGCCCTGGCCGAGATCACTGAGGCTGCCGCCTGGCTGCGCACTGCACACGCGTGTCGCACAGTGGCGGTGGCTGGCTTCTGCATGGGTGGTGCGCTGACCATCGCGTGTGCCGCCCAGAAACACCCGCACGCGTTTGATCTGGCCATCCCTTTCTACGGCATTCCTCCCGATCTAGACTCCCGCACCATCGCCATCCCCGTCCAAGCCCATTTTGGTCGTTTGGACTCCCATGCTGGGTTCTCAGACCCCGACACTGCCCAGAAACTGGCCGACACGTTGAAGGCGTCTGGTGTAAAGTGCGTGTTCTTTCTCCGTCCTTGTCATCACTCCACATGCTGATCCGCACTGTAGACACGAGTTCCACTGGTACGAGAACGCCGGTCATGCCTTCATGAATGATGCTCGTCCCGAAGCGTACAACGCAGACGCCGCGAAGATAGCCACAGAACGCATGTTCAGGTTTATTCACAACGCGTCATAAACAGTCAGTCAATCAGCCACCCCTTGTGCCTTCACAAGGACTCTGTTGCCACAACTGTCACGCAGCGTACATCCGCAGCCATGTCATTCAGTATCATGGCGCCATTCACCGCATCATTGCTGCGCACACGCTCTTGCGCCTCCTGTGTCGTTGCACATATCCCCGTGGCTAGATGCCGTTGCACCAGCCGCGTGTAGGCCTGCTCCTGCGAACAACACAGCAGCCAGCGTGCGTCAAACGGCATCAGCGTGTATGGCTGGCGATTCAGCGCTACGTACAGCCCCTCGAATAACACAATACGGTGGCTGCCACGCATGATGTGCGCATACACGTGGTGTGAACGCTACCTGGGCTGCACTACGCCTCCATCCAGTACTGGGTCCTTGGCCGAATGGTCGAAGGTGGGGTACCGCACCGGGCCATCCTCCTTCTGCACTCTACATACCAGCTCCAACATAGCTGTTGACGGGTGAGCCGACGGCATACATAACACAACGGCGGCGACGGCTACTACCGTGTGCGTCAAACGTCCATTCAGCACCACGTCGACGATGTGCCTCTTCTGGATGCTACCAGCGGAGCAGCATGAAATCAACATCGACAACAGTGGGGGAAGGGAGGAGAACCGGTAGCGTGTCCAGCACAGCACGCGACAGATGGAACCCATCCATTCCCACAACCGTGGCAATAGGCGTCTTGCATTCCGCATTGATCTCATGCACAACACGCGCGGCTAGTGTCGTTTTGCCCGCACCCGGGACACCTGACGACAGTTCCCACACCACATGAGCCACACCACGCAGACTCATGGCACACACCCGCAAGAGCAAGCAGATAGCGTCGTTTCTTGTGGTGCACTTGTACACTCTCAGCAGACAGCAGCGATGCCTGCTTACTGGCGGCATGGATGATCTCCTTGGCCAGCTGTAGTGCGGTTGCTGGCGTGTGTTGGTGCTGCCCAGACGCAACACCACTGTGGCCATCTCCGCGATCCATTGTGCTGTGGCGTGTGGTGCGTGTCCACGCGTGTGATGCTATTTGTGTGGTTGTTTGGCTGCTGCTCCTGCCTAAACTGCACACCGTTTTTTCTTTGATTGTCTGTATGCTACGTTCAGCTAGGCGAGGATGTGGTGGCTGGAGAATGTGTCTCACACTGCTGCACTCAGTGGCGTAGCATGGCATAGCATGGTGTGCGTGCGTGCGTGTGTGAGTATGTAGATGTAATATCATTTCTTACCATACATTAGATGCGATGCATAGGGTAACAGCGTTGTTGTTGCTGCTGCTGTTGATGTTGCTACTACTGCATGCAAGATCGGTGCATAATGTGCACCAAAGTGTAGGCCACATCTGTACAATGCATGAGATAGAAAGGGACTGAAAAGAGTGCCTGGATCTGCTTAAATTGTACACTGCCTACGCCAGCGTGTGAGCCGTATGTATTCTTGATGCTGCGCATGTGCCTCTTCTGGAGCAGCACCGCATGCCTTCCCACGCAGCGCTCTAAATGCTTTTCTGACGCACATTGAGCTAGGGCATACAATGACAATGGAAGTGCCATTCGGTAGGTGCTGAACCTTCATTGCTAAAAACATATGCAACGCAACGCACCGCAACGGAGGCATGTGTATAGATGTGGTGTGCAGAATGTTGTTTCACGTCTTATTATGCCGAGAAAAAGGAGATGGGACAACTGACGGAAGGCTGTCACGATTGCAATACATGCTGGTCCGATCCCTCTTCTATAGTGCCACTGCTGTTGACGTTTTTGGGGATGCTGTTAGCAGTGGCCATGATGCTGTTAGTACTTGTACTCGCGGTAGTTCGTAGACGCAGTATCCCAGCTACCAGGCTACGCACCAACACACCGGCCGTCCGTCCATCCGTCACCAACCCACGGCTCTGCGGGAGCACATGTGCGTCGTTGACCCCTAGTTGTCGACAGCTTCGGAGCAGCTCCACTACGAATTCACGCTGCATCTCCGGCACTGAAAACTGCTGGATGGGCTGGTAAATACGCAGCATGTTCCCAGCACGGCTTTGTTCCACACCAGCGATATCCGTCAATAAGATGCGTCCGCTCGCCAGCAACACTATATCCATGCCCACACTGCGCACACCCGCTGCATCAACAAACACGTCCACCACTCGTCATGGCGCACCTTTGTTTGGCCGAGCAAATTACACGGAGCTGCCCGATGGATCGTGGAATGATAGTGAGCATACCCTCTTTCGGTTGCTTCTTGCTGAACAACTGCTCAACTACATCCAACTGCTGCATCACCCTGCACATTGCTTTCATCCCCTGTGAGTTAGTGAATTGCCATTGCGTTAGAAATGTGCGGAGGGAGGAGGGGGAAAAGGGAGTGTTATCGCGTACCCGAAGCAATGAACGGAAATCACATGTCGTATTCAGTTCTTCTTCTAGCAACCATGCAATTCGATTAAACGGATTGGGCACACTTGGCACGGCCGTATGCAAGAACAGTTTGTATCGCTGCAGCGAGCTGTTCCATTGAACGCCGACAATAAGGTGCACAGCATTTTCACCTCCGTGTCCTTCGCAATGGAACTCGGCATCTAGGCAATAAAGATCGTATCTGGGAACGGACACGCCGTTCTTCTGCTGCCATACAGGTGTCACTACGAGAGGAGATGAAAGAGATGAGAAGTGTAAGCAAGCAGGACGTAGTACACATCTGCGCGAGCTTGGCCACGCGCGCAATGCGCTCCCATTCTCGTAAATAGTGGTCGCAAATTGTGTCCGTATCTTTCCCGACAATGACGAGTGTGCCGTCGAGCAGCTGCACCCCATCTATCGCACCGTGATTACCGACGTATTCCCACAGCACGATTACCAGCAGAGGGCGCGTGTGTCACAATAGGAAGCCTGTCCGTATGCAGTTTGGATTTAAGTATGAACTACAAAACAGGTGTAGCGGCATTCTGTGTGTAATGGCACACACCTTTCGATCGGTTATATTTGTGCCTAGCCATCCATGTGCTTGCAAGTGGATGTCTCCAAACAGATGCTCGACACTCAAGCGGCCACCGAGCAGAGTAGCTACGCGGAACACAATAGATGGAATGCGGATGTCGTTCTCCTCGCCACCGGACACCTCCTCGGGAACAACGACGTGGAACTTGACGCGATGTCGACGTAGCTGCCGCTCAAGACTAAGATGGATGATTCGGCCACAGCACATCTTTCCGGTGCGCAAGAACTCCTCAGCCACCTGGTCATTGCTGTTTCCAGCATGTTGGATCGTTTTGTCGAAAAATGCCGCTTACCCATCGGCATTCATCGGGAATGCCAAGTCCGTTAGTATCGGACTGAGATGCAACTGCAACGCCTTAGTCACCTGGTAGCCCTCGTTGGCCATGCTGTAGAGAGGCAATTGAGCATGATTGCGCTGCCGTCACACAGGCGAAAGACCAGTCTACCTTGTGGTGACCAGTTTGGCCTGCACACCCATCCGCGACAATATAAAGACGATGAACGCATACTGATAATGCTGGAACCCCAGAAACACATAGAGTGCATCGCATGGCCCCAGCTTTTCCATTTCTACGCGCGATGAGCTGTGCATACGTGGAAGAACACGTGTCCAGCCCGCATGTACCAATGACAGGTGCCTCGAAATGGTTCAGCGGTACCAAGCCAACAGAGCAAGCCAGCGCTTTGATGTCTTCCACAGCCACCTGTACTAATGGCTAAGCGACGCAGACTGACGCGCACGTTGGCAACCTGTTCGCGATACGATCGCAGAGCTTCCATCGTTAGATTGTCTGGCTGGTTCAGAAGGTGCTCCAGTTTATCGAGCAGCGCTTTCGCATGTCAAACACGTACGCATGAGCGACCGATCTACCCTGGCTCATAACACCTTTGCGAGCAGCCGTTTTCACGCGTCCACTCAATGTGTCGCCGCAACACACGATCTTCTTGCGATCGCTAAACTCCAGCCGAAAGCTTATTCTCACTATGCTCCCATGCCGTCTGCTTAGTCTAGACAAGCCAATGGTTGCGCTTACCACCCTCGGCTGTGGTTAACGGCATGACACGCCAATCGTGGAGCCAGCCGCCGGCCTTTGCATCGGCCAGCTGCGCCGCAACAAGCAGACAATGGATCTTGTACAACTTCTTGTCTAGATGCAGCATTGTCGCATGCATCAGCATCCCATCCAGATCCAGCTGTGCTACATCCTACACTCAGGTAAGGTCCACGCGATTTTCGAGTGACGCAAATAGCACACCAGCTCGTAGCTATCCGTCTCCGAAGCCTCTGATGTTTTCCAGAACAGACGATGCTGAGACACGCGTGGCTCTTGCTTTGTAGTGTGATCAAGTATCGCGTTGCGCTGACACGCGCGTTCCTTGTCCGACATGAAGATCTTGATGTACGGCGTGGATGCGTCCGGTAGTCCGTCGCCACTACCAGCGCTATGCTTCTCACGAGGGAAAAACCTGCATGCGGATTAGAGACAAAGCGGGCGGGTCGATGAATGACAACCAGTAGAAGATCTTCAAGCATTTTTCTATCGGTTGAAAGCTTCCGTAAAGCGTGCCGCGCCATCGCGTCACATTCAGTTCGCCGGCTAGCGTGTAGAGAAGCCGCAATCGAAGCAGCAGTGCGCATCTGTCTACCATGGGACGTATTATGAGCAGGCCTGACGAGGGAAAGAGGAGGCATACGAAGATATCCGTAGACACGGGCAAGTCCATCGTCGGCTGTTTGATCCAGCAGTGCCTGCACGCGGTAAAGCAATTCGGTTTCGTGAGAGGCCATCAGCTTGCAGTCTACGTCTACAGGGCGGGAGATAAGCGTGGCAGGGTGCCTTGTGACGGCGTACATTGCTTGGACACAATGCTGGGTTCTAGAATGACGGCCTTGCGCACAATCCAACGCGCGTCGGAGTGCACGTTTTCCAGACACAGGCTTAGTTCGAACTCGTGGTGCACATGGAATCGGACACATCCGTCGGCCACCACCATGTGTTCGCGCATTCGCACTGGTGGAATGGAGGATGTGATCAAACGTATGCGATGAGCATTGTTCAGCTGCCGCACAGTGAAGTCTCGCATTCGCTTTTTCAATGGTTTGGGGGGCGTGAAAGACTAGTTGGAGGGGGAAGGAGAGTGAGATGTCGGGTGAGACGCTGAGCGAGACATCCGGGTGAATGCAGCATACATTGAACCAGACGGGAAGCTGTGCGTATGTCCCAGAAGTGAGCACTTCGACAGCTGTTTTCACATCAAAATTCCACATGCTAGCACGCGTCGGTACGGGCAGTAGGAAGGAGAGGGGGGGTGCAAGACGGCTCACTTGAAGCGACACAATTGAAAGTGGATATGGTGGAGGCCGAGTGAGGTATGGTGATAGTTATACATTTGGTGTTGTATGTATGCATCGATATTCTATGCGACACGCGTGCGGTGTGAGTAACGGGTGTTTCCGCGACTGTATGCTACCTGGCACAGTTGAATATTACGAGAGTGCAACGCCCATCGTCCAAGTGTCAAGATTTTTGCAAACAAACTTCGCTGCCGCAATGTCCATGAAACCAGCGCTTGCAGCCGCGCCTGAGCAGGCTGGTCCTTTAACCTGGTCGGTTGGATGTGCGGGGTGAGAGGAGAGTGGGCGCAGAGGGAACACACGCTTCCAGCAATCCGTGCAGGTCGAGATGCGCACTAGCACAAGCGCGTTGCACGATGTCACGCAGCGGAAGCAGGTCTTGAGTGGCCGCGGGCAGAGGCAGAAGCCTTTGCTTTGTTGGCGGCGGCGAGGACGAAGACACGGCGGCGACAACCGCGTCGGTCGACGGAGACACCGACGGTGGCGGCGAAACCGTGGCCATGCGCGCTCCCAAGGTGTAGTCGTGTCATTCTCCTAGCTTGCTTCCAGCCATTTCCACTTGCTTCCACTCCGCCGCTGCCTTATAGTGCTGGTGAAAGCAGCAGCGTCGCCGCTACAAACACTCCACAAACACCCCACAAATACCGCCGCCTCTGTTTCCGCCTTCGCCGCGCAATGGAAATGTTCCACATTGGCACGCACTGTGCATCTGAAGGCTGCCATCAGCTTGGTGGGTCCGCGTGGGTCTGCGCGTCTTGCTCACCGCGCATCCACAGACTTCTTGCCCTTCAAATGCAACGTGTGCCAGCGAGACTTCTGTGAAGCACATCGTGTCTACCAGCATCATGGCAGTGCATGTGCTGGTCGCCGTGATGTGCGGGTGCCTGTGTGTCCCGTATGTGCTCAGCCTGTGCCCACACGCCCCGACCAAGACCCCAACTTCACTGTCGAGCAGCATCTACGAAGAAAGTGTCAGCCTGTGGGTGGTCTGCTGAAGAAGAAAGGCTGCGGCATCCCTCTGTGCAAGTCTCCTCAAGGCTTGCAGCTGGTCGTGTGCAAGCAGTGCACTCGTGAATTCTGCTTGCGCCACCGCTTCCCAGACGACCACCGCTGCACATCGGCCACGCCGAAACCCAACGGAAACGGCAAAGGGACGCCCTCCTCTGCTGCCTTTGCCAGGGCACAAGCCTTAAGCACTACTGCTTCAGCCACAGCTGCTAAAGTGCGTGCAAAATGGGCCGAATGGAACAACAGCTGGACCGACTCCAATGCCGCCAAGCGATCTGCCACTGTCCGAAGTTAGTACTATTGTTTGCACGCTGAATAGCGGTGGATGTATTCCTAGCGATGCGCTTATTTGTGCGGTGCACCCATACGTCCATCCGCCCACCCGCCCATCTGTAGCATACACATTCTTCCATGCCACCATACAAGCATACGAAGTAACATTGAAATAAACACGCTTTCTGCAAAAATCGGCCTTGTGCGCTGGTCGTGGATCTCCATGTTCTATCGTGTTCGGCGGCTGCTTATAAATAGCGTCAATGAGCGGTCGCTGGTGCGTCATCGCTTTCTCTTCGTCCGCCTTCCCGCCCTTCGGCCGCCTCCACTCGCCCGCCCACTCACCCACACACCCTTTGTCCACGCTCATTTCAGTCGTCGCCACAATGCAGATTTTTGTAAAGACCCTCACTGGCAAGACCATCACCCTCGAGGTCGAGTCGTCCGACACCATCGACAACGTCAAGCAGAAGATCCAGGACAAGGAGGGCATCCCGCCAGACCAGCAGCGACTGATCTTCGCCGGCAAGCAGCTGGAGGACGGCCGCACGCTGTCCGACTACAACATCCAGAAGGAGTCCACGCTGCACTTGGTGCTGCGTCTGCGTGGTGGTATGCAGATCTTCGTCAAGACCCTCACTGGCAAGACCATCACCCTCGAGGTCGAGTCGTCCGACACCATCGACAACGTCAAGCAGAAGATCCAGGACAAGGAGGGCATCCCGCCAGACCAGCAGCGACTGATCTTCGCCGGCAAGCAGCTGGAGGACGGCCGCACGCTGTCCGACTACAACATCCAGAAGGAGTCCACGCTGCACTTGGTGCTGCGTCTACGAGGTGGCTTCTAAGTCTGTTCTCTGAATAAACAATTGAATTGGCAACCATATGCTGCTAAACCAGAGGCTCCGATTTCTCGACCCTCGCTCGCTGTCCTTTAGCCGCACGCATTGTCAGCAGCGTCTACCGGCACAGAAACGTCGAGCATTGGGATAGCGGAACCATCAACCATTGCCTGGCCATGCTTAGCCGCATGACAAAGAGGAAGAGGTGCTCCAGTACAGCGGTGAATATATCGAGGGGCCAAAGAAAAGAGCGACCATCGGACTGAAGGACGAAGGAAGGTGTTTAGTGCCTATTACGCCGTACTAGATCTATATCATGTACAGAAGACAGGCCACACTATTCCCTAACACCAATTGGCTATGCTCGTAGCAGTGAACGCCGCAGGAACCTCTGGTGGGAAAAGGGACGTATATTCTCTCACTGTGTCCATCACTAGGCGATTATAGGTATGAGTTGCGCGCTTCTACACTGTGTGAGCTGCCAGGCAACCAGCTTATCTCAAAGTAGATGCTGTGGTAACATACACCTTGCTGTACACGTTCACATAGTAGTTATTGTAGAAGTGAGGGTTGCTGCTGCTTAGGACAGAATACATACACTATAACGATCGAGACGAGGAGCAGCCAACACAGCTTGGGTATCCGGCAGTGCCTAGATACAGGATCCTGCGTGGTTCTCATGCAAGGGGCAGCAGCAGGTTCTTGCGCCGTCTATCCATCACTTCATGCTCCTTGACAATGCCGACCCTACTGCCCCATCGTTTGCCACGGCGTCGGCTCTCGGTGCTTCCGTCCTTGCCAAACATCTCCGAAAACCAGCCGGCACAGCATCGCACTGCGCCACGCGCTTCCGGTAAAATAGCCAGCATTTGGAGAAAGGTGTGGCTTATCCCATCGAGGATCTTGACGCGCACCTCGTAGCGCTCTATGTCTTCGCCGTCTTCTTCCACAGTGACAGTGGCGTAGTCTACAGGGGAGCGCGGATACTTGGTGCGGGCGTTTCGCACTTGACCTGCAAATAGTATAGTGTCGTCGACGAGTGGATCCTTCTCTCCGCATATCAGATAGACGGGTGGCAGTTGCGCCATCAGGTGCAGCGGTGCGTTGAGCGGTGACAGATAGTAGTCTTGTTCGAAGTTCGGACGCTGCTGTGGCCCAATATAGAGGATTGCCATGGCACGCATCTAGTGTATGGAGTGAGCGTGTCAACACGACAAGTAGATATGCATGGCTGAGGGAGAGGCAGGGGGAGGGAGGGAGAAGAGCATACGCACCAAGTCAACGGAGATCATTCGATCGCTATGATAGCACGTGCGACTAGTCATCATCAACCTTGTACCGATCATGCGTTTGTTGTCAATCTCCTGCTTGCTCACTTGCACGCGGTCCTCCAGCTTCACGGAGCTTCTTTGTCGATTCACTTGGTCTGGCACTGTGCTGAGCGGACTGTCACGATGGGAGAGATGATCTTTCACATGTAGCAAGCTTGGCAATTCCAGCGAGCTTTCAGTGCGCATGAATTTCGCATTTTCGTTGGACATCCACGACGTGATGGAGAAATCGAGACATGGATAGATCAGCAAGAGTCCTACGGGGGGAGGCAAGGTTGGATCGTTCAGCTCGATCTGTTTGAAACAGACGCCTGTTGCTAGGTTGCCGCCCCTTCTCACGTCCGTTAGTTCTGACACGACAAGGCGGCAGGCTCACGGGTGCCACATACGCAGAATCTCCCGAAAGGGCAATTGTGATGGGTCCAGCATTCGCAGACATGCCAATACACTTTCCGTTGTCACGTGCGATCCGCTGGTAGACAGCCCAGCATTCTTCGAGTGCCCAGGGGTATGGAAACTCGGGCGCTTTGCCATAGTCCACCGCGACAACGACTGCGCCGGTCTGACAGGCCCATCGTCGCAGATAGTCTTCGTGGTGTTGCGGACTCATGCTGACGAAGCCACCCCCAGGGAAATGCAAAATGACATGGGTTGCAGCAGCAAACGCGTCTTCAGAGCCGTTGAAAAGGACCAACAGCGGTGTCTGGGCACGCACTGCATGTCCAGGAAAGGTGTCGAGCAGCAGCTGACGCCGCACTGCTACACGCGGCCGGACATGGAAGCTGCTTAGCCACAGGATGGGGTGCACGCCTTTTGTCCACGACCACCGCATCTGCTCCACCGACATCGTCGCTTGTATCTTGCGCACCTACACACGAACACGCACGGTGTCAATGCCGGAGGAAGTGCAACAGCGCCATCACACCCACCTTGTCGTCTGCATCGTGGTGGAAGACCAGGTAGTGGAAGATGAGGTAGAAGATACACGGATACTGCAGGAACCTAGGCCGGACGTATTGCGCCGACAGGTAGGCGGCATCCAACGCAGTGAGGATCCACGTAGCGCGGTGGAAGTTGCGCGAGTACTGCACTAAGTGTGAGCACTCCACAGCATAGACACGGTGGTGTGCACAGAAGCCTACCAAGCGCTTGTAAGGTTCAGGAGCTAGACACGTGTGGGTCAGTGGGTATAGCAGTGCACTGGCAGCTGTTACCGTTCATCCCAAGCAGCAAGCCGGCTTGGCGAAACAGGTAGACAAGGGTCCAGCTGCCCACGACCAGCTTCCAAGGAGAGCATCCTTCTGCACAAATAGTTTGCACGGGTGTTTTGCACGGCACCTACCGAAAAGCCGGTTGAGACGATGCAACCAGAGTGGTTCTGAGCCAGGTTTTCTCCGCAGGATGCCGGCGCTGCGGCGGATGAGACAGGCGACACGGACACGAGGCAAACATGGCGAAAACGATCAGCAGCACTTCGACACGCCGCAGATTGGCGGAAGGGCGTCCAACAATCTGGTCCAGCATGTGGGCGGTGGTGCGTGTGTGGTGGAGCCAAATGTGTCACTGGCACGTGAATATGCGCAACCTTCCTTTCACATGCTGCAGCCAAAAGCGGTTTGTTTGTTTGTTTGTTTGTTTGCTTGTTTGTTTGTTTCTCCTTCTATATGTTGCCACACCACGCTCCATAAGCGGAACGTTGTTGTGTGCAGACGTTGTTGTGCACGGGCGTGAAAGAAGCATGGCGATCCGATGTGAGGCCACGTAGCTGCTTGGCACATGGGTAGCAAAGAAGGAATCACACCAGTTCATTCAGCTGTCTTGCCTATTTTCTACGTAGTACGTTTTGATCTTGCGTTGCAGCGCCTCCATGTCGGCCATGAATGCTGGGTGCTGCGACAGATCGGCGGGCAGATGCTCCAGCCAGCTGGTGAAGGAGCCGGTACCTGCAGCCATTTCTGCACCAGAGCGGGCCTTGAGTTCTCGAGCAAGCCAGCTGATGTATTCCTTGGGAGTGGTGGCAACGCGTTGCTGGTCCATGAAGCTCGACCAGCGCGTGTGCACGCGGTTAACGATGGCCACCACGTCGGACAGTGCCCAGTGCCGCGTGCGAGACAACACGTCGTGGGCGGAACGATCACTCCTGACGTCGATCGACTCGAGGAGTGCGGTGGTGAAGCGAAACTGCGTGCGGATAGCGTCATCGGTGAAGTGTGCAGCAGCCTTTGTCTTTCCGGCAGTGTAGCGGGCATAGGTGGGAAAGCCGTTAAGGCTGGACGCCTCCCAGGTGGCTGTGGTGGTGTCGGCATACACAGCACACGACATCACCTCGTCCATGCGTGTGCCTCTGGGAATGGGTGTGTCGTCGGTGTCGTTGGTGTCGTCGTCGTCAGAAGAGCGCAGGTAGTGCACTGCAACGCGTATTTGGCCATCGGGTGTGGGGCAGGGTAGAACGCCGGCAGCGTATGCATTTTCGACCACATATTTCCGGGGTGCATCCACGTAATAGTCAGCGAGAAAGCGTGAATAGGGGTAGGTGTGTGTTTTCAACGCAAAGCTCTTAAAATAGCTGTTGAAAAAGGAAGTGACAGCGTCGATCCAGACAGGCGGAGGGACGCGGATGTACTGGAACAGTGCGGTGTCGGTGTATGCGCGGAGTTGTGCCACAGGAGCGAATGTTAGGAGGTCGCCGTCGAAGGCGGGCTGAAGCGCTTTGCGGAACAGCCGCGCGTAGTTGTCTTTCATTGTGGGGGTCCATGACACCACAGGAGCAGACAAATCGACGACATCGTTTGGCCTCCACGTGCCTGTTGCAGCGTCGATGTGCCCACCCGGCACCTTGCTGCCCAGCGCCTTGTCGAGGTGTGCCAGCATGGTGGGATAGGTGTCCGCAGACAGTGCCTCCACCACCGCTGAAGCGGCATACCTGTATGCGAGGGTGTTTTTTGCGGGGGCGCGTTGGTCGGTGGAGAGCGTGTTGCTCTGCACCGGTTTCTGCAGTGTTGCTTCAGCAGGTGGAGTGGGATTGGGGGTGGGAATAGCAACAGGCAGGTTTGCAGGTTGGTTGATGGTCATGCCTGACACCGTGAAAGCGAGCATGAGCATGAGCATGGACGTAATCAAAGCGAGCATTGCGGCGGATGTGGTGTTCGTTAAAGCGGGTAGGCGGGCGAGGGAAGGAGGCGTGTGCGGGAGCAAGGAACGTGGTGTGACACATGCTGTGGTGGCCACACATAGCGCAACACATCCAGCGAAGGATGCGATCCTCACAACGCGCTGTCTTCAGCATTGAGCACGAAACGGTGCAGGCTGAAATGGTGTGAACCAGCATATATGGACCATCACATGGTTCCGCCCTTAGCGAAGGATGTGTGGTTGCGGCACACACATACAACACCGTTGCACCATGATGCTGTTCATTATCTTCTTCTTCTCCATCGATATGTTGTGAATGGTGTACACGCCATAGATGAATGCGCATATCATTGCCGATATTGCCACCATCATCATCATCCTACCACCGCCATCCTACCGCCATCCTACCACCACCCTTTGTTTGTCCCACCACCACACCGCGACCACATCTTTGCCCGCCACGATGCGTCATCCCACGGCTGGTAAATAGCGGGTGCTTGGGCCGCCGCGGCGATTGGCGAGCAAGCCGTTGCGGGGCCACGGCGGGTGCTGGCGCGTGGCGGCTGCGGGTGGCGATTGGCGGCGGGTGGTGGGGCGGTGGCGCGTGACCCCCGCCGAGTGGTGACGCTGGTCGTGGATATCAACTCCGCTTGGCGTGTGCTTGGCCCTCACTCGCCCGCGTCTCTCCACTTGTGATCGTCGTGAGCGAGTGCGTGCACGCGCATTGACCATCTCACAATGAATCTGATGGAGTGGTTCCGCTATTTCGATCGGCGCACACGCCCCACACAGTCGCACGCCACACCGCCCCTCATCCGCAACGACTCCCAAGCGCACACGCCCACCACCACCCGCCACGCCGATGGCTTAAAACAGTCGCACCTGCGACAACACGATACATCCCCCGCCATCGCTGCTGCTGCTGCTGCCGCGCCAGTGGTGGCACGCGACGACCTCACACACGCTGCTGCTTACCATCGCCGGCTACGGCTGCTACACGAGCTAGGTATTGAACCAGACACGCCTGAGAAGGGTAGGTGGCTGGGTGTGTGGTGGTGGTGTGTGCAGTGGAGTGGTCGGTAGTGGAGCGCATCATACTGACATCCTCTCCCGCCAGTACTACAGCGAAACCGCAAACACGCACGAATGGTACTCTAGCACCAACGCTGGAGTATGTGCGGTGACGACAACCCATGTGTGTGTGTGTGTGTGTGTGTGTTGCATCTTCGTACGTGTCCCACTTTAAAAGGACTGGCGTTGCAACAAGGCACACACGCATACACACACAGACCTCTTTGTACTGTGTGAGTGTGTGTGTATGCAGACGTATGTCCTATCAGCACACGCTTCTGTTCTAGCCGACACGATGCTTGATATGCTTTCTATCCGATGTGTACGGCTGAACCCGTTTCTTGCTGCAATGAAAACGATGTGCATGTGTGCGTGTATGCGTGTGCGTACGTCTCCTTTTCCACCCATGTCGCTTCTTCTTGACCAGTGTGTGTATGTGTATCCGTAGAGAGAGGGAGAGAGGGAGAGGTGTGTGTGTGTGATCAATGTCATGCTTGTTATTTTAGTCTACCATTGATCCTGAAATACAGCGCATGTCGCCCCACCCACCCCCACGCCGTTCACAATGCCACCGCCAAGGCAGTGGCCACCAGCATGGTTTCTGTGTCCTGGTCGTGCACCAGTTCCTCCTCCATTTCCACCTGCACCGTCAGCTTGCCTTCTGGCGCAAGCCCTATATGCTCTGTCACTATCTTCAGCATCTGCACCCGCTCGTTTCTGTCCCGCCGCAGGTAGCATGCCCACTGGTGCCCCACCATATCCAGTGTCTCCCACTCAAAAGTGCGATTGAGATACGTCTGGCTGAAGGCATTATGCCAGAGGTTGTAGCGAAGCGTGACGTTTTCGTACGTGCCTTCGTTAAAAAGCACAGGGGGCAGAGAGAGCAGCGGCTTGTTCCACGACCACAGTTCCGTTTCTGTGGATATGGCTAGCGCACGACGGTGTTTGGGATTGCGGTGGAGACAGAAGATGGACGAGCGGGAGTGGATGTCAAGCAGGCAGTCGTTGGTGAGGGGATACTCGGCGTAGCTGGAGAAGGTCAGTCATGCGCAATGGAAGACACGCGCCGACATACGGAAGATAGTTTGCGTGTATTCCGCTTGCTAGAACAACGCATAACGTTACCAGCAGCGTGGCTGTAGGAGACATGGCCGGGTGTGGAAGTGCGACGAGTGAGAAGACGTGTGGCGGAGGCGGAGGCGGAGGAGGAGGAGGAGGCTTCAAAGCGACCACGTGCCACCCACGCCCTCACCACCATGCTTCGCACGCGACTTCACCGCCACTGCCAGCCCGCCGCCGCCATCTTCCGCCACCATGCTGTTCACCAACTCAGGGGGTTCCACCACGCGCCGCCCTCCGCAAGCACGCTGATTCCCTATGTGATTGAGCAAACGGTGTGGTCCATCCCCACACGCCGCCCCGGTCACCACCACCCCGCCTCACCTCACCTTTTCCATCCAGCCGCGTGGCGAACGTAGCTACGACATCTATTCGCGCCTGCTGAAGGAGCGCATTATCTGTCTCAATGGGCCTGTACGTGTTTCTTGGGCGCGACGCGTTGTGCATCCGCTGACCGGAAACAGGTGCGTGACGAGATTGCGTCAGTGGTGGTGGCACAGCTTTTGTTCCTCGAGTCGGAGAACCCGGAAAAGGGGATCAGCATCTACATCAACACCCCTGGCGGCTCTGTCACCGCTGGTCTGGCCATCTTTGACACTGTATGTCGCGTCGTCTGTTGATCCCTCCTTCCATGCTTCGTAGATGCAGGTATTCTCGCAGCACCGCTGTCGTGCAGGCATGTCGGCAACATGCAAACATGACACTTGGCCCACACCATCGTCATAGTATATCAAATGCCCTGTCACCACCTTCTGCATCGGACAGGCAATGTCTATGGGCTCGCTCCTCCTGGCTGCTGGAGAACGGGGCCATCGCTACGCACTGCCCAACGGCAGTATCATGATCCACCAGCCGTCGGGTGGTGCTGAGGGCCCCGCGAGTGATATTGCCATCCATGCCAGGGAGATACTGCGCGTGCGTGAACGGTTGGACGCCTTGTACGCTTCGTGCACAGGCCAGACTGTCGATGTCATCGGTATCCATCCCCGTCCACACGCTCTCTCATTCTCACACACACACTCACACATTCACACACTCACCTCCTACCGATGATAGAAAAGGCGATGGAACGCGACAACTTCATGACGCCTCACGAAGCACTTGCTTTCGGTTTGATCGACAAGGTGTTGGTCAAGCGGTAGTCTTGTTCCCAGCCTCCTCCCTTTCCACTATTCCATCGTCCAGGCGGAATAAACAAGATGGCGGTTGTTCCCCCGTCATAGCCGACACCTTAACATTTACATTTCCGTCCATACCGTTCCCAGTGCTCAGTCACACTCCTCCTCCACACACGTCTGCAGCATGAAACAACGCTTCTCCGCCCTCGACGTCTGTGCCGCTACCGGCGAACTGCGCCAAAAGTGGGTGTCCTTGCCGATCATCAGCGCTGATCCCCTTCGCAGACTGATTGGTATGCGACTGCAGAATGTTTACGATCTCAATCCAAAAACGTACCTGTTTAAGTTTGCAAAGGTGGGCCTGTGCCGCCGTTCCCCCTCTCTCCATCCCTCCCCCTACTCACCTGCCATCTTGCAGAGCGAGCAGAAGGAGTACCTTCTCTTGGAAAGCGGCCTGCGTTTCCACCTCACCCAGTATGCGCGAGACAAATCAACCATGCCCTCCAACTTTGCCATGAAGCTGCGCAAACACCTGCGTGCTCGCCGCATCACCGGTGTCCACCAGATAGGCCGTGATCGTATTTTGGATCTGTCGTTCGAAGGCGCTGATCCCGCACACAGCTACCATGTGATCATCGAGTTCTATGCTTCGGTAAGCAAGCAGACATGCGTCGTCGCCAGCACCCTCCCCCCTGCTAAACCATTGCTAGGGAAACATCATACTGACAGACGGAAACTACACCATCCTCACGCTGCTGCGTGTGATCGAACCCAGCGAGCAGGTGCGCATGGCGGTGCGTGAGACCTATCCGGTGGCGTCGTTTGTCACCCCGTACACACCACTCGATGTGAAAGTGGTGGCACAATGCCTGCAAGAACATAGCGACGATAAGAAGCGACTGAAAAAGGAGCTCGTAGAGAAAGCGAGTACGTCTCTGCGTCCACCCGTTCATGCATAACCGAGGGGGAATCAGACGTGCCTGGAATATTTGCCGAACACATCATTGCACGAACAGTGCATGCTGACGAGCCCTCATGTAAAACGACTGGGTGCATAGCGCTAGATCTGCAACCAATAACACGGCTTAGGTGTGGAGGACCTTGTCCAAGAGGTCGACCAGCTGTTGGAAAACGCGTGTAGTACCGACGACACGGCAGACCAACCAGCCCGCTTCCAAGGCTACATTACGTTGAAAGCAAGCGTGGCCACCGCGGATTCAGAAGCCGCATCTCCCGATCTGTACGCTCTTTCCCGTTGTGCTCCACCACCTGCCACGTCCGTTCTCTCTAACCCCTCCCCTCCCCTCTCCTTCTCTAGCTACGACGAGTTTCACCCATTTCTGTTTGAGCAACTGAAAACACGCTCGTACAAACACTATCCGTCGTTTAACGAGGGTGTCGATGAATTCTTCTCCAACATCGAATCGCAAAAGGCAGAAGTGAAGACTAATGTTCAGGTGCGTAGCTGTGGTATCGTCGCTGCCACAGCTATCCTATTCACTTGCCAATGAGTGTGTTTAACGCTCGTGCTATTAGGAACAAGCGGCCACGAAAAAGCTCGACATCATCAAGAAGGATCAGTTTTCGCGTATCAGAGGCCTCCAATCCGCGCAAGTGATGAACGAGCAGAAGGCTGTCACAATGGAAGCGAATATCCACACTATCAGCTGTGCGATCGACATGATCAAGGAGATGCTGGATGCAGGCACGGACTGGACAAAGATCTGGAACGACATCCAGCAGCAAAAGTCAGCAAACGACTCGCTGGCTCTACAGATCACGGCACTGAAGTTGGAACGACGCATGTTTACTATGCTGCTCACGTGCGTGCCTGTTTTCCATGTCGCCGTATGTTTACCCTGCCGTCGTGCAGCGAACCAGACTCCGACGACGAAACGGATACGACTGCCTCTGCCACCAAGGAAATGAAGATCGACGTTAAACTGGATCTATCAGCGTATGCAAACGTGCGTGAATACTACAAACACAAAAAGCAATCGGCTGAGAAGATGACCAAAACCCTGGCGCAGACGGAAAAGGTGTGTCTCTCCGCACGCTCCTGGCTCAGAATGTGCTAACGTAACGCACATCCACCTGCCGCCCTTCTTGCCCCCTCTTTACACAGGCGTTCAAAAGTGCAGAAAAGAAGATTCTGCAAGATCTAAAACAGACCAAAATCCAGGTGAACATCAATCGGATGCGCAAGCAGTACTGGTTCGAGAAGTTCCTGTGGTTCATTTCCTCGGAAAACTATTTGGTGATTGGCGGGCGAGATATGCAGCAGAACGAGCTGCTGGTCAAGCGTCATCTTCGCAAAGGTATTCGTTGTGCGACGCGCGGCAGCTGACATACTTACTCAACACCTCTACCCTTCGTGTGTGCATTGATCATTGTGCAAAGACGACAAGTATGTGCACGCGGATTTACATGGCGCCACCACCGTCATTATCAAGAACCCGAATGGTGGAGAGATCCCGCCCAGCACACTACTGCAAGCCGGGTTCATGTCCGTGTGCCACAGCAGATCATGGGACTCCAAAATTCTCTCCAGTGCTTACTGGGTACATGCTGATCAAGTGGGTGCCTCCGGGTTGAGAAGACGCGTTTTCCGTCTGCTAAACTCGTGTCCATTTTAGGTTTCCAAAACGGCGCCGACTGGTGAGTATCTCAGTACGGGCAGTTTTATGATTCGCGGGAAACGCAATTTTCTGCCCCCTGTACAGCTGCTTTATGGATTTGGACTCATGTTTCGACTGGAGGAAACATGCGTTGCTCGACACGTCAACGACCGTAAGGTCCGCAGCCTAGAGGATGACAACGAGCCGGTATGTGACGTGTCTTCATTCGTTCGCTCATCGTATGCCCAAACGGACGATAGCACCCAGGTGCCCCGCTAAACCACGTGGATGACATCGACAAGTCCACCGACTGGGATAAGTATCACCTAGCCGATCTTGGTGAGGAATCGGACCAGGAAACCTCAATAGTGCAGCAGTTAATGAAACCGGCAGCGAAACCCGAGAAGAATGTATTTACATTTGTCCTTTTGCAGGGCGGACGGGCGGACGGACTGACAATACATGATGGTAGGATCGAAAGGGACCGGCTAAGGGAGTCGGTGCTGAAGCAGAAGGAAAGAAAGGGGGAAAGGGGAAAGCGGCAGCAGCGCCTGCAACTAATACACCGGTGAAAAAGGTGGGTGTAGAGACGCTGGCGGCGTCAACGAAGCGGGCACACACTAATCGGCAGAGTACTCGAGGAAAGAAGAATAAATCACGACTAGCGAAGGATGACGATGTAGGTGCAGTGCTTCTCCGCATCAATGAAAAAGTCGAACTGTCGTGTAGGATGCCTTTGCAACAGGCAAGAAGCGAACTCCACAAGGCCTACCAGATGCGTATCCAATAACATCCTTGCTGCCCGTGGAGTCGGAGCATGGCCCGACTTCTGAGGCAGAAGAAACGCTACTAGCGGATAGCGCTGATGCAGCGACCGCATGTGCCGAGCAGCATGATCTCATGGAGCATGTGCTTTTAGCGTCATCGTCGTCGAAAATACATGCAGAAGGCGGAGAGCGCGACGAAATTGCCGAAAACGAAAACGAGCAAGAGCCGGAAAGAGAAGACGAGGGTGAGGATGAGGATGAGGATGAGGAGGATGAGGAGGCGGAAGTGCGCCAATTACTACGCGAGGAGAACATCATCGTTCTAGACGCTGAAGAGTCGGTATGTCGTAAACGATAGCCGCTGGCGCTGAGGTTTTCCAGGAAAACGTGACACTCGTGGACACTCTGACAGGACAGCCTTTGCCAGAAGATGTGCTTCTATACGCGGTCCCGGTGTGTGCACCCTACCAGGCGTTGCAGAAGTTCAAGTTCAAAGCAAAGCTCACGCCGGGCACACTCAAAAAGGGGAAAGGTAAGCAGCGCTGAGCATCTGCGCGCGCAATAACAATGGTTGTAGCATGCAAATCTGCGCTAGATGCGTTCTTGAAGCATCCTGATATATCGCAGCGAGAAAAAGAGCTGGTTAAGTGCATTCCGGAGACAGAGGCAATTGCCGCGATCCTAAGTAAAGTCAAGTTGTCCATTCAACTTCCCACAGCACGAAAAAATGCATCCAAATAAATGTTGTATTGCATTCGCATGCGATAATTTTGTTATGTACAAAGGAGCATCTGTCTTTCTTCGCAAACTACAAGCACCCTGGACAACTATGTAGGTTGTCGTGCGTGAAAACATCACAATGCACACAGAACGAACGTCGACATTTGGGGCACTGGAGGCTAGCGGAGGCATCCTCGGAATGCTGTGCCAGTGGAATCGAGCATCCGTAGCATGCCAACAGACTACACGATCAACACATGCAGCAAAGACACCACAGACGCACCTTTGCAATGGGGCTTCCACGAAACTGGGCATCGGGAAAAGATGATGATACGATCGAGCCAAATGCGGACTGAGAATCAGCGTGAGCAGACACTGTGGACACTCAGTGGGCAGCGAGCACACTTTAGCGCCACAGTTGGGACAGAAGTAGCCTTCTGTGGTCAAATGGCTATGGCTGTTTCGCGTGTTACACAGGAGGTAATGAGGCGGCTTTGTACCATGCACAGAATGACGGCACAGAGCTTCCTTCGCGTTTGGGAAACCCCATCTGCATGACATTGCTGTTGCCATGCGCAGCAGTCTTCGATGCTGCCCCTGCTGCGCTTTCGACCACGACTGGCGGAGCAACGTGTTCGAGAAATAGCTCTCGAAAGTGTGCGTCGTTTAAGGCAACACGAAAGGTGCCTGGCGATGCAACTTAACAACACGGGAGATTCTGGCCACCACCACCACCACCACCGCCGCCCTCTACCTTGAGTCTCCTTGCAAATATGCCGACAAATGTATATCTCCGCTGAAGCACCAACAATAGAGCAGCGTATGTGGGCCTTTTTCAGCTGTGCAATCGTATCAAGAATATTGCCGGCGTCACAGCTGGTGAGCGAGCAGAACGCCACCAGCACCTCTCGCGAACCATGTGCCGGTGCACGCCTGAGCCGTGTCAGCAAAGAAACAGCACGTTTCCCACATACGCAAGCGACTTGATCGACAAGTCCAGCGAGTTTTGTAACGACGCCTCACCCCCTTGACTCTCCTCCTCCTGTTCTAGCTTTTCGCGTATTGTCTTTATGCCTCGTCGGAGCTCTACCGGGTTCCCGCCAAGCTCGGTGATCACACTGGCTAAGCCGTTTTCCGTCATTATCAGTCCCAGCTGAGAAATCGGATTTTGGTCGAAAAAATCGGTAATGAATCCGTCGAGCGCGGACAAGGCCAACTGCGCACGCGTCGGCAGCATATCTTTCTGTCTTGCCCCGCGCGACACGTCCATGACTACGAAAATGTGACGTATGATGTTACGTTGTACGGAGCCCTCGTCCTTCAGGTGTCTGACATTGCAGTGATTGTGTTGATCAGATCATACCGTCGTTTTTTCAGCAGCTGAATCGACTTGACCACGCCCTGGATGCTACCAGAAGCGTCTTCCTGAATAACATCCCAGGATCTTTTGTACTCCTCCTCCCATGTGTAGCCGGCATTTTTGTCGTCAAGACGTTCGTCGTCCGACAGTGCGGCGTGGTCGCGTGACATTGTGCGACAAAAGGGAAAGTCGCCCCGTTTATTCCCCGCCTCTCTGCTACCGACAGACATGTCAATGACTCCGCGCCAAGTCGGAGAAGTAGCCGAGAACATCCTGTACAGTGAAGTCTAGCTGCAGACCAGCGTCTGGATAACACGATCTTAGCAAGTCGTTCATCTTCTCGATCTGGCGCAGCACATCTTCCTGCAATCCTCGCCACACCACCTGCAGCAACCCTTCTTCCTCTGAAAAATGCTTCTCCGCGCGCTTATACAGCTGCTCTAAGCCTTTTCGGATCTGCTGGGGTGAGCAAGGTGGCACGCGCGCTCGCTGCATACATCTTTCTCCGTGTGTTGCTGGATAACCTTTCGCAGCGCGTTCTTGCTGTACTGCTGATGGTACACCACCTCTTCTGGACGGTTGTTTGATTTTACAATAGCTTCGACTCCGTTGAAGAATTCCTAACAGTTACTTACAGATGCACGCGCGGAGATCGTACGAGAATGCCGCCCAATGGCTTCTGCACCATGTTTCGCAAGTAGGCCGAGAGATGCGAGTCGTAGCACGATTTGGCATACTTGCTGAACGAGTCCAGCGACGGCACCTTCAACCCACGGATCTCCATGTAAAAGTGATGCATGTTTTCTGCGCGATTAACGACGGTCCCACGCGTTGAGGCAAGATAACACTTTACCCAGCATCACCACATGCAGCAGTGCTTGGTCCTTATCGTCCTCGATATCACGCGACACGTGCTCCACCACGGCGAATATCGACTTCACAATACGACCATACGACTCGTCCACCAACGTGCGAATATGTGTGCTGTTCTGTCCAAGCGCGTTTTCCAAACGTCGCACCAGGAGCTGCCGCCAATGAGTGAGGCGTCTGGAAATGCGTGAACACCCACCGGAAAGATGCGGATTGGCTTGAGGATGCCTAGCTTCTTCTTCGACCCAGGCTTTGTTTCCTCGACAATCCGAGTTTGCTCGGCCTAAAAGACGGGTGCGACACGCGTGCATAATCTTGTTATGCACTGTCGCATAGCGCAAAACCTCACCATAAAACGCTCAAAAACTGTTTCCAATGATTTCTGCAGCCCTTTCAGCAGAACATTGAGGAACTCTTGACTGCCATCCGTCACGGCATTCAGCCACATCTCCACAGCAACTAGTATGGCCACTGAATTTCTAATCAAATTAGCATGCGTGCATGCAATGCAGATGGGTGAATGGCACAGACGTGACATCGTGCTTGATCGCAATGTCAATCAGCATAGTTAGTCCTGTTTGCAGGTTGTCGAACAGTTGAGACATCAACTCCCTACGCATGAGCACGATCGATCATGAAGACACCCTACGTCACGCGCTTTCGCAGCTTCATGTCCTTGAATGGTTCACGCACACTGTCCAAATCCTCGAACTTGTTGCGCCCTCCATGGCGCTTCCAACGCTGGAAATCGTCGGTCGAGCCCAAGTGAAAGAAATCCAAGATAAAATTTTGCTCATGTACAATCAGCTGGAAGATGGAGTTAAGGCATTTGACAACCACCTGTGCGGGTCAGCTCGAGGGGAAGGGAGTGATGGGGATGGGCAACGTTATCCAACGCAGTGGCAGGGTTTATTGGTGCGCCTTGTGGAGTCCAATTGGCACCAAATACTACACGGAATGAGACACACGTCACACACGTTGCTTGCCGATTACCATATTCGAACTCTTCCTGTGGTTTTTTGGGCATGTACGCTTTCTGAATCACCTCGAATAATTGCTTGATATCGGCCTTGTTCAGTTTGCCCACTTCGTTTACGTAGATCTAACGGGCGGTTAGTGCTGATCACCCACGCTGTCACCAACCAACTGAAGCTCGGCATAGTTCCGCGGATCCATTTCTCGCATCCATAGCAGCAAACCGCGGTAGCGGCCCAGGAAGTCTTCCAGGCCGGTGCGAGGGTTGAACTGCAGTTTCAGTTGAGCAGTGGCTTTCTGGTTGTCCTGGGTGCAGATGTCTGCTTGGAAGGCAAACATGATCTTCAAGAAATTGGTGACACGTGTGCTGAAGATGTTGCTGTGTTCTGTGAACATCGACATACGTTCCTGGACAGCGGATATGGATCGCATGTCATCGTCCAGCCGTGTCTGTAGCATCTTTTGTAGTCTAGCAGCAGCTTCTTCCACATTCTCGATTCCACCCGACGTCTCCAGCGACTCTTCCTTGAGAATACGGATGCAGGTTTCGGGAAGATCAAGGGCGTTCAACAGATCGTCCAGCTCGCTTAGCAAAGCACGTTGATTCGTCGCCTGAATCTGCAATCCCTTGTTCTGGGAACGTATTTGGTGCACACCCTCGCCCATCTTCAGCAGTTCAACACGCAACGTGTCCAGCCACAAGTCCATGCCGTCGAGTTCGTCCATAGCCCGATCCATTTCCTGCATCACTGTTTCCATCTGGTCGTCCGCCTCGAGAAGCGCTTTGATGTTTGTCTGCGTGGGTTAGGCGGGAGCAGGCGCAGCGACATTGCGATGCACAGCACCAGCTCGGTATCAGCCAGCTCGCTCAACAGCCGGGACTCGAGCGCAGCTGCGTCACCGGTAGCCATGCTCCAGTCCATGTCCGCTAGCGACTCGAGCAGCGCCAGTTCGTCCATTTCAGACACAAGCGCGTCGTCGCCATGCGTGTGGCCGCCCAATTCTCCGTGCTGCATCTCGAAGTGTGACTGCCACATTCGTTCTCCACAAGTGGCTTACCAACGATGCTAGCGTTTGGCAAAATCATCGATCAGCCAGACGCAAGAAAGCGGATTGTAAGAAAGCGGCGGGGAGGAGGAGGTGGTGGTGGTGGCGATGGTGGTGGCAGCAGCGTTGCTTACGGTGCAGCAACTGCTACGAGCAGCGCGTGTGCAGTTGCAGCAAAACAAGCTGCGCGTCGAGTCATTAACACCGTGTGCACATCTTCTCCGCGACCAAGACGTGCATGTTCGACAAGAGCTGGTCGTTACCATAGGGTAGCTACCCTGTGGGATGCGGCCTGGCTTGACGCTCAGCATTCTAGCCACCAGCAAATGCACTGCCACGCTATGCGAGCATGCGTTTATCCTATTGTGTGACGCGTTAAACGACGATTGTAGTGCAATACGCGTTCTGGTACATCCAACGATATGCCAATCATTGATTCCGTAGACGTGTCGACAGTTGCAGCGATTTTGCTGCATCCAACCGCACATTTTAATCCAAGCAATGTGCAAGGAACGTCGTGGAGACGCTGGAAAACGACGATACGACACGAGCGATTCTCACACTGCACCCGACACTTGGTCTTCCACATCCTACGGCGCGCTGATCACCGCACTGGAAGACGAGCTGATGGACGTGAGACTTGCTGCTGTGGGTAAGCGTCGTCGTTCGTAGCTGCCAGCCCCACCTAATCCATTAGACTGCCTCCAGGAATGGTGTACGATGAGTATAGTTATTTTCGAGCGTGCTGTAGACTATCTTTTTGGTATGTCTGTTGACAGGCCCTGCTTATCGCGTCAGACATGTTGGCCGATGAGGTCAAGGCGATTCGCATACGCGTCATCGATTGTTTATGGGTCTGCGGCGGAAAGCATCCGCGTGTATCTATTCAAGAGTCACACATGAGCCTAGTGCAGGATGCGTTGATGGTCGATGACGACGAGATGAACAGGGTCATGCTTCGCATGCTCACGTAAGGCACCTTCTTTCTTCCTCTCCGTGATCTCTGTCAGTCGCTTCTGTATGCGAAACGAGCCTCTCTTCCTGACCTTCTACGCGTTCCTGCTCGCCTACATCCACGACAAGCCACAGCTTCTAAACGAGACGCTAGAGGTGTTTGCGTCGCTAGGAGCGAAGCACCCCAAGTATCTTGGTACGAACACACATCCAACCTGATACTCATCAGCACCATGGGCACAGAAAAGCTCTCAAGAAAGCATCCCATCAACATCCACCACTATCATTTGCTAGATTTAAAAGGTGTGACACACAACGCATTCTGCGAACGGAAGATGCACAACTTATCCTGTAGATGTGGCTGAAATTGTAATGCACGTTCACGCCAACGCAAAGATCACGGCAATACCCGATGACCAGCAATCGATTGATTTGCTGCTACGATACCTTTACGAAAAATACCCGAACTGCATTCCTGTAACCGTTTCTTCTTTCCCCCTCCTCCCCCTCCCCTGCTCATCGGTGCAGACGGGTGCCATATCCGTCTACAAAATGCCCACGCTTGACGACTCGAACCTTTTCTTGCTGCTCGAACAATTTTTGGGAGAATGGAAATGGGAAGGAACTGCTAGTGATGCTGCTCAACTGGCCTATCTTCTAGGGTAACCGTTTGCCAAACAAGTGCTGATCTACGGTAGTCGCCTACACCATACACCGCCAGGTCGCTACACTGTCTATCGGGAGCTTTTCCGGCTATTGCTGAAGTTCAACCAAGTAACACCACGCCATCATACTATCACATCCTCACTCACTCACACTACAGCAACCGTGCGAAGATGTCAACACACTTTACATAGACATTGCAGCATTCGTATACACGTTTCAACCCTGTTGCGCAGCATTAAGCACCTTCCTCACATCCAACCTCACGAAACATATCGAGTGTTTTAAAAGTGGGACACTCTTCATCAGTATCAGCTCATCAAGCAGAGTCCCCGAAACATCAATCACAAGGAGTGGTCTTCCTGTTGAGAGAGGAAAAGCAACGCGTACGATCGCAGCGCTTAGAACTAAGAAGAGCGATGTTGGAGAAAGCTCCCTTTCTTCTTGCCAAAGTGAGGTAGTGGGGTTGTGATGTCGGCTGATGAAATGCAGCCATTTGACCGCGAGTGGCTATCGATGCTGCGCTCAATGCGAAAGATGCATGCAGATCTCGCTGTGACATGTGCCGCCGAGCACTTTGTTAACTTCTTAATTCGCATACGAGTACATGGTCGCCTACGACACTGCATAGACTTCTCGGATGTCGCTATTCAGGTAGGATATACGAGTGAGCACTGCTTTTCCCTCTCTCTCCCTCTCTCTAGCTACGATACAGGACGAGCATCGAGTATTTCTGGCCACCGCGCTCCTCATTTCGGGAGCAGGGAGAAGACATGCTTGAGCTGGAAACGTGTATTTTATGGGAGCTGCCGCTCGATGTCCTGCAAACGAAGGAGTATGCATTATACGGCGCAGAAGCGAGTCGCGAGCAGATACAATGCGAACTGCGCATTGTTATGGTGAAAGATGTAGACGCACACGTGTTCACGGAAGCGTGCGTGTCGACAGCGGGTGCGATAGAGCGGTGTTCAAACACTAGCCAGGCTGTTTTGTTTCTGTCGGATGCGACAACGGTGACGTTTGATGTGTACAAACCTAGTGGTGCTGACCCGTCCACATTTGACTGAGAACTGTGAGTACAGGCCACAGTGGTATTCCGTGTACGAGCAGCAAACCATGGCGTATTTATTCGGAGTGTACAATAGAAGGTCTTTTGCTGTATGGCATTGACGGGAGCATTGACGGAAGCATTGCTTGATGGTTTCCATCTGTGTTTCGTGCCATTTCGCCTTTCACAGTATACTAGCATACGCCAAATGATACACAATGCTCTATTGGATTGAGGTAGAACGTGAATGAACAGGCCATTTCTGCTCTTTGAAGGGGCAGAACATGCATTGTGAAATGGCGCATGTGTGCACGTTACGCGCACGGCAACGCGCTGACTAAGTGCAAATGCGCTGGTTTCACATCAATGCTGCACAACGGTCATGCTCTTATGCACGGAAACGGCGCGCAGCATCAGCCAACACTCACCGGAAGATGTTTGGATGGCAGACGTCAGACATATTTCTATTGCATAAGCTAACACAAACAGTGTTTGCGGTGCCACGAACGCGCGACATGCTGGACACAATGTTTGATCCAAAAGTACCCAAGACGACGTTTGAATACGCGACATTGGCGTTCATGGCAATTCAAATAATGCTCTTTGTTCTATTACCGCACGCCATACGCAGCGGATTCTTTCTGGCTGTCTTCGTTACCTTTCGTGTTGCATACAATGTCGGGCTGGGATTCCTGCTGCGGAAACAGAGCAAGCAAAGCTTTCTAGTGGACGCGGCAAAAAGTTATGGACTATTCGAGGTGTCTGAGCGTGACGAAGGCTCAGCCCGGTACACTCAATGGTGGAGAGGCTGGATCAAGAAGGAGCTGGAGTTCACGATGAGCACCGACTACTCCTACCATGTACCTCCACTCCCCGTCTACACACCGCAAGCTCAATCGTTAGAATACGCCGGTGGAGTTTAATACGTGGCTGCTGTTTCGACAACTGGTGGACTTTGTGCTGCTCAACGATTTTACTTCCTATTTGTGCTTTTCATTATCGCTATTGCGCTTTCATATGGTCGAGAGCACTTGGATGTTCGTTTTTCGCTGGATCGTTGGCATGGTGTTGATCGGGTTTAATATTTGGGTGAAACTGGATGCGCATCGCGTTGTGAAGGATTTTGCTTGGTGTACGTGGTCCCGCTCGGCATGCAGATCTCATTCACGTACAATAACGATAGATTGGGGCGACTTCTTTTTTCTTGTGGACCAATCCTTGGTTTTTGACGGCGTGTTCGAAATGGCACCGCATCCGATGTATTCTCTTGGCTATTCCGGCTACTATGGCATTTCCCTGATCACTGGCTCTTACGTGGCGTTCTTTGTCAGCCTGGCTGCTCATTTTGGTCAGCTGGCGTTTCTCACTATTGTGGAAAATCCTCGTGCGTATCGTTTCCTCTCCCTCGTCGCTCTGGGACTGTCGCTAACGGCGCAGACATCGAAAAGACATACAATACGCAGACTGATTCGCGCGATCCAGCTCCCCTAAATCGCTATCCCAGTCCACACGAAGTATATCGGTTCTACTTCCGACGCGATATGATTGTATTTCGGAACTTCACTATGCTGAGAGCCTCGGGTGAGCTTCGTCCAGATCGACACCACGCTCACCATACGCCATAGACATTCTGACACTCGTCGTGATCCTGTATTCAGTGGCCATTTCCATCATAGCTCCGCGCTGGGTGGTTATACTGCAGGCATTCTTGTGGATCACAGCGTACATCTATGGCTTGGGCGTGGTACTGTGGCGCCAGAGCCGTGACAAGTGGTGGGTGAAAGCGCGGATCCGAGAAGGAGGCGATGTTCGCGACGCGTTCGAGAGCTGGAAAACAATCTACAATCTTTTTCTGTGCATGACTTATGTATCCTTCATTTGCGCTACGCTTCGCTGCTACACCATCCCAGCGGATTGGTCGTATGGTCCGGTTTTGTTGCGCCACACTTTCGGACTGGTAAGACTTCCGGGTGAGAATCCGCGCGCCTAATGGACAGCTCTTGATTGCACTGCATGTGTGGACTGCTGTATCTGTGTACGAAGTGCTGGGAGATTTTGGCTGGTTCTACGGAGACTTCTTCATTGTCAATTATCCCGCAACACTGCATTACACGGGAATATACCGGTACACCCCACGCAGCCTAAGACATACATGCTGAAGTGAACTTCGCAGATTTCTGAATAACCCGGATAAACTCATCGGACATGCGGCATTTTGGGGCTTGGCCTTGATATCAGGTGCACGTGAATCGTACGCATTGGCCTTGTTCACCCAGCTTTCCAACTTCTTGTTCTTGCACTTCATCGAAAAACCACACATGCGTAAATTGTACGGCACGTCGGTGCGGAACATAGCTGGGCTATCCAAAAACATGCGGCGGCCCTTGGAGGCGCTGAAATCAGATGGACGCTTCAGTGCGCTACTGCGCATTCCCGAGTTCACAGAGGAGACGATGACGAAAATTGGCGGCAGAATTCTGAAAGAAGCAAGAGGCATCTTCCAAAGGCTCATTTCGCCCAAGCGCACCTTCGATCGCACTTTGAGTGATATAGCGGTTCGCAGGTGAGTTGGTGGAGTGGATGAAGTAGACAAAGTGTCATGTTTTTAGTGCCGAGCAAGAGTTGGAGGAACTGCAAGAGCGTGAAAGCTATCACATAGCTATTTCCGGCAAAAGCGAACAGTCGCCGCCCGTTTTTCTACCAGGCGAAGCGGTGGAGGTGCTATGGAAGGCCCCGTTGTCGCGATCGTCGAAGGATTGGATTGGCATCTATCGGAAAGAAGCCAACGCATCAATTGTGTTCACTGCGGTTGCATCGCAAGGAAGATGGCACTGGGTGGATGCGCCCAATGGCGAAAATGCTCTTTGTACCGGCCAGGTGTCCTTCACGCGAAGTCGTGTACCCTGGCGGATAGGCCTGTACGAGGCGAGATATCATGTCAACGGCACGCATGCAGTGGTTGCCACATCAGAACCATTTGAAATCTCACGTATGCACTTCGCGTTGCTCTGACGCTTATCGTTGCCTAGTGGGTGTGCAGGTGGACGGTTCGACACTGGAAGATGTTACACAAGCATTGACCCAGCTGGTGGATCGTACCAGATGCATCGACGCACTGACTGCTGATGACTTTTCAAAGCGCGTGGCTTACGGGATCGCAGTGCTTTTCCAAGTGGACCTTGACTGGAAGGTTATCCAGTCGGAGCCGGATGTGAACACGCTCACTGCCAAGGTATGCGGCGTGTGTATTCGCAAGGGTGCTGACACAGGGAAGGTTCTGGAAGTGCGTCAAATTCTCGCACTGTCTGAACGACCATGGTCTGAAGCCGATCGAAAGAACAGCTAGGACTTCAGGATATGTGTTGGGTCATACGCACTAGCATACGTCAATAAACATTGCTTTGTTGCACTCACAATGTGTGATTTGAACATGCCGTATTTGCAAGTGCATTCGCTGACACCACACGTAGGTGGTTGAGTTTAACGCTGTGTTGTGGTTTTGCCCGTGTTCCGCATCTAGACAGCACGCCAGTAAATTGTTGTAGAAGAAGACGTGTATTCTGTATGCCACACTGCTAAGCCTCTGTTCATTCCCACACCTCGTGAGGCGCTTCGAATGCTTCCGGTGTCACGCTACAACAGAGCTACGGGCATAGCAAAGGGCTCTCAATGAAAAACACTGTGTTGAAAGTGTCGGCAGCAAGGGCGGCTAGGGTCCACCCTCTAGTAAAGAATTGTTATGACTCATACCTTTGCTGCTTCTGACACGCCTTTGCTGCTGCTGCTGCTGCTACTACTACTACTACCTCCTGTGTGTCCCCTTGCCGCAAAAGCGTGGACAGTCTCCCGATACGTCTTAGCACAGCTGATGGTGCAAACTATAAACTGGTCTGGTGTGCGTGGTGCTTTCCAGGCGTGGAAGCAGCCTGCTTTGTTGATCCCTCACGCTGTGGTCTCTGGTAGGCGTGCTTAGCACCTTTGGATCACTCAACCAAAGGCCATCACACTATCAGATGTGCGTGTATTGGACTGCGCTCATTTATGGCGCCTTGGTGTGCGTGCCATCGCCTTCGACAAGGACAACTGTTTGACGGCTCCGTATGCAGACACCCTGCACCCTCCGTTCCAGGTAGAAGCGGTGCGTGGGCTGAATGAACAGGTGTGACTATTCCAGGAGTTCTGGATGGAATGCAAAAGCGTATTTAGTGCTGACCGCGTGGTGGTAGTGTCCAATTCCGCGGGTAGCACAGACGATAAAGAGTGTGCAGAGGTGGGAGATAGTTTCTGAGGATGTGCCTACTCACCCTTCTGCTAGGCAGCACGTATTGAGAAAATGCTGGGAGTATCGGTGCTGAGGCACACGGTGAAAGTATGCGGTGTACCAGCCCACACAGCATATATGCAAGACGGTGATAGAAACCGCTAGGCGGAGAACAACTACTACAACAATTCAAATGTGTACATCCACGGCATATAGCCATGGTAGGGGACCGGATGATGACTGATGTGCTCTATGGGAATCTTGTCGGTGCTACTACTATACTGACATGGAATGTGGTGACCACAAAGAACGACAATACCGTAGCTGCTCTAGTAAGTGGGCACACCCTTAGCGGTAACAGCAACAACTGTGTCTCACCATGAGACGTGACAGATTCGAAAGCTGGAACATCGATGGTTGGAACGGGAAATACGTCTTGGTCGCTGTCCAGGTGTGATCGCGTGCGCCAGCGACTTTACCGACCGCTTTAAATGTGAGTGCTGCTCACTCCTCTTCTTTCACACCACAGTGTCATCCTCGGGTGAGGCCAACCGTTCGCGTAGCAGTTTCAGCTCCTCGATGTCGACGTACAAGCGATAATCCTATGCATGCATCGTGATGAGTCCATATGTATCGCTCCACTGCGCAGCGTTGCAGAGCGACAGAGCAAGCGTGTAGTTGCCCACTTGCCCACTCCCCACCCCGCCCACCCGCCTACACATAAATCTTACGTACCAAGAATGCAAGCATCTCCATCTCCATCAGTGTGAGCTCTCGAGCGCAAAACAGGCCGAACGAGTCAATCCAATGCCGATGTTTGAGTGGGCGGTCGTTGACAAATTTGTCGGCCAGGACCAGCGCCGTGGTTAGGATGCGATGTGCTCTACAGCTGCCTACTGTGTTTGCAGCATGCGTTGGTACGGAACAGGACGCGGCTAGTAACCAGAACAACACGCAATAGCTCACCTACCATACGCATTCGGTGGCAGTGCTTGCATCAAGCGCATCATATAAATAGCTGCGTAAACGCCGACTGGAATACTCACGTTCGCCACGTGGCAGAGTGTGTCGGCATACAGATAAAGGGGCGGGAGACCACGAGAGCAACGCGTTATCTCTTCCATTCTATCGGTGGTAAAGCGCGCGCTTTGTTTGGCAAGCGCAGTGAGTAGGCGAGACAGATGGTGCTATAGTCATGGTCACAGCATGTCCATAGTAATAGAGCAGATGCTGTCAATGACTGAAATAGGCATCAAGGGTACATTGTAGTTGTTCCGGTGCAACCATCGGGATGCCGATGATGGGTATCGTCTATTGGGAGGCTGTATGTGCTGAAAAGGCTGCTCCGCCGGGTCCATGTATAGAGTGTTGCTTTAGGTATAGTACGAGAGAGAGAGAGAGCGTGTATGTGCGAAGCTGATATAGCAGGTGCGTGGTAGGCATCATCAGCCATCTGACAGTGATGGTGTGATGGATGGGAGTGGCGCTGTCTCCCTCACTAAACCACAATCAGTCGGCGTGCATCAGTGCAATCACCGAGTGTCAGAAAACAGCACCATGTGATTCTTTGTAATTGTTTGCGGTAGGAGGACGAATGAAGGGATAGACACTGATGATGTTGTTGATGATGATGATTGTGTGCAAATAACAAGTGCGTGTATGTGCAAAGTAAGGCTATGCAAGTGGTGGTGATTGTAGCAGTGCCATGGTCATGTTTGCCCTGTGTCTCTGTTGTCGAAATGTCTTTCGAATACCAGCGATGACGGCGATAACAGCAATGCTGTTTCAGCCTCTTTCTTAACCCGTTTAGCCCATCGTAGCCCACACGCATTGCAAAGCCTAGCGAGGTGCGTTAGTGGCTGCTTAACCCACCTGCTACACCACGGCCTTTTGTTAGCCGCAAGGGTGACATACGTCTTAAGGCCGTGTGGGCCTTTCCGCCATTCGGGCGATTCTATGGTACCACAGTCTGTACATACGTGATCTTCCGATGGCTCTATTCGGGGTTTCTTGTATTTTTTGCGGGTATCTGTGGGGGCGGTCTTGGCTGTGCTGCTACCGAAAGAGACCAGCGATTGGTGAGGCTGTGCAGCGTAGGACGGATCGACAGGCGAGTGCAGATGGCAATGATGATACAGTTGAGTGTGCTGTGTGAGGGTGAGTGGGTGGGTGTGAGGAGAGAGGGCGAAGGTACGGGTGCGGTTTTCGAGGGATTGGTGGGGGTAAGATGGGGAGGGAAGGGGAAGCGCAGTTGCTGTGGATGCCACATTTCCGCAGAAAGAAAGCCGGAGAAGGGGAGCGGTGGTGGTGGGTTGACGGGATTGGACGAGGGTTCGGTGTCACCGGCTGACGACGACGAGTGGATGGATGCGTCACCGGTGAGTTCAGGCAGGATACCAGCATGGGCGTGCAATAGGCGTAGTTTAGCAATACGTTTCTGAAGCATTTGGTTCTCGGTGCGCAATTCCATGTAGGTAGTGATTGCATTTGTGGTTTTTGTGGGATAAGCACGGGCAGAACCGAACAGACAAGTGGCAATGGGGTGGGTGGGGGTGGTGGAAGTGGGGGTGTCGGCAGTGTCAGCGGTGCCAGGGGCGGCAGGGGTGCCAGCGGCATACCAGGCGGGGTTGAAGGCGGGAGGGGGGGCGGAGGTAGAACCCGTATTAAGCCATACGCTTTCCAAGGAGCTACCGAGGGTGGCAGGAGAGATGGCGCAGCCACACACTTCCAGGACGACGAAACGGTCGTCCTTCCCACGGGCACGGACAAAACAACGCATTGTGGGGGAGAGGAGGGTCATTGTGCGGTTGAACTCGCGGATGAACAGGTCGACATCGTCGACGTGTATGTATTCGGTGATGTGACGGTCGATGAGATCGGCGGGGGCGTAGTGGAGGAGTTCACGCGAAGCGGGGGAGCAGTAGAGGAACTTCCCGGCTGGCGACAGGGCAAACATCAGGGTGGGCAAGGTGGCGAGCAGCAGTTCTGGCCAGTGCCGCAAGCGTGTGAAGGGGGCGGGCGTGGCAGCCGCGTAGGTGTTAGCCATGGCAGTGGCGGCGGCGGCGGTAGCGGCAGCGGGTGGAAAAGAGGGCGAAAAGCGAGTGGAAAAGCGAGTGGGGAACTGTAGACGCCTGCAGGGTCTGCTGCTAGCGAAAGCCCACAACGTTGCCACGCCACAGCCAGTGCACGGTTGTTGTTGTTAGTGGCGGTGGTGGCGAAGAAAGGTGTGTGGTGAGGAAGGGAAGGGGAAGGGAGGCAAGAGCGTGTTCACGCCACACGCAGATATTGTTGGTTAGTGGAGTGGAGCGGAGAGAGACGGGATGGGATAGAATGCTCAGAATAGAACAGATTCAACAGATTGGATTCAACAGGTTGGATTCAACAGAACATGTTGCAGATGGCTGTCATGTGTGTGTTTCCACTTTGCCACACCGCCACACACCACACACCACAGAAGAAAGGACACCCTGCCAACCATTGAAGCGCCCTTTGTTCACACGTCTTTTACGCAAACGCTCCTGATTCAGATATTCGACTGCGTGGCAGCGCGTGTCCACGCACGGCTGCCCCGCAAACTCTCGCCGCCACATCTAGTCACGCGTGCTCATCTGTCGCGTGACGTCATTTTCCATCCCCAGACACACATGTTGGCTGTGATCAGCCGTGGGCGCCACCACGCCGCACGTCCACACCACCTCCGCGCACTCGCAGGTGCTCTCCAATCTAGCACATGTCGTTCAATGAATGCATCTGGTATGCGCACCACCGCCTCCTCCACCCGCCCATCCACTCCTTCCACATAGCAAAGCCCCCTGCCATAGGAGACGCGCTCAAAGCCTATGTACACGCGTCATCCATGCCCCCCATTCACCCTGCTAGAGCGTCAATCTCACCGACATGGCCAAGGCTGGCAAACTCGACCCAGTTATCGGGCGTGACGAGGTGATCCGTCGCACCCTCCAAGTGTATGCTGCACACGCACTCCTGCATCCTTGTCACCCACCCACACACTCTCTCCAGGCTATCGCGAAGAACGAAGAACAATCCCGTGCTCATTGGAGAAGCAGGGTAAGAACCCCCTACCACACTCCCCTCCCCCTACACCCACCGCGCTAGAGTGGGGAAGACCGCGATCGTGGAAGGACTTGCTCAACGTGTTGTCAACGGTGAAGTGCCTGAATCCATGAAGAACAAACAAGTCGTTTCGCTTGACCTGGGCGTAAGCACCTTCATCACGCCTGCCTCATCCCCCCTCCCCCCTCCTCTCCCCCGCTATAGGCATTGGTAGCGGGTGCAAAGTTCATGTCGTTGCCATCATTGCATAGCCAGTGAATGCCTGACCATCACCCAGGGGTGAATTCGAAGAACGGCTCAAAGCCGTGCTCAAGGACGTAGAAGCCACCCATGGTCAAACCGTCTTGTTCATCGATGAGCTGCATACCTTGATGGGCCTGGGACGCTCCTCAGGCGCGATGGATGCTTCCAATCTGCTCAAACCCGCATTGGCTCGTGGCACACTTCGGTGCTGTGGTGCCACAACCATTGATGAATACCGCGCAGTACTACATTCCCTTCACACCTTCACCCTACCCACTCACCCGTCAGCATATAGAGAAAGATCCAGCACTGGCACGCCGTTTCCAAGCTGTGCTGGTTAGTCTCCTCCTCCCACACACCTCCCTCCCTCCCCTCCTCACACCAGCAAAGGTGGAAGAACCGTCGGTGCAGGACACCATCTCCATACTGCGTGGACGTATGCCGCGCTATCTCTACACACCTCATCGCGTAGTGAAAGAAAAATACGAGGTGCATCATGGTGTGCAGATTGCCGACAGTGCCATCGTGTCTGCTGCCGTGCTGTCCAACAGATACCTCACTGACAAGCGGCTGCCCGACAAGGTGTGTGGCCCTAGGAACACAGCATGAGAACCAGCCGTAGGCAATCGACCTCATCGACGAGTCGTGTTCCAAGCTTCGTTTGCAACAAGAAAGCAAACCCGATGCGATTGAACAGCTCGAGCGCGACATTATGACACTGCAGATCGAGCTGGAGTCGCTGCGCAAGGTGCATCAATACATTTTCCACTTCCTTACACGGCCAGGAAACCAATATTGCGTCTGTGGAACGCAGAACCATCCTGGCAACGCAGCTTCACACTAAGAAGGAGGAATGTGAAAAACTGTCTGCCGTGTGGCGTGACGAACGGTAGCACTTTCTGCAAACACCTTCTCACTCGTAGAGCACAACTGCTGGCTATTCAGGCGGTAAAGCAGAAGCTAGAGCAGGCGCGTGCGGATCTGGAAACAGGTGGGCTGCCGCTTGCTCCTGCACCATCGCTGCTGACCCAACGACATAGCACAGCGGCATGGGAACTTTTCTCGTGCGAGCGAGCTGCAATACGGTGTGATCCCTGATCTGCAAAAGCAACTGCCAAACAATGAGTAGGTGGCGCATGGTAGCAGTTTCTCATGAGCTAGGGATGAGGACGCCACCAGCAGACTCATTCACGAACGGGTGACGCAAGAGGACATTTCGATGGTCGTCGCGAAATCAACAGGCATCCCGGTTCAGGTGCGGAATGTCCCACGACGCCACATTGACGCGTATGCAGTCATTGCTGCAAGGTGAACGAGAGAAACTGCTGCACTTGGAGGAAGCATTGTCGCGGCGTGTGGTGGGACAAGAGCCTGCCATTCATGCAGTGTGCGATGCAGTTCGGTAGGCAGCAGGAGCCTGCTATGCGCCTTCTCACAGCCGGGTGTAGTCTGAGCCGATCGGGCCTCCACAGCGAAAAGCGGCCGATCGCATCGTTCATCTTTCTTGGGCCGACCGGTGTTGGCAAAGTAGGATGGTAGCATATGTGTGCATCGCTCACCAGGTTAGACCGAACTTACAAAAGCTATTGCACAGGAGCTTTTCAGCTCGGAATCAGCAATCATTCGTGTCGACATGAGCGAATTCATGGAACGGTACGACGCTTTGCGCTTCTTATGTATGCATCCATGCTTACTCACACACACGCACACACGTGCACACGCACACGTACAACAGTTTTGCTGTCTCTCGCCTTATCGGTGCGCCACCAGGCTACGTTGGCTTCGAAGAGGGAGGCGAGCTGACAGAGGCCGTCAGACGCAAGCCTTATGCCATAGTGCTGCTGGACGAGATCGAGAAAGCACATCGGGATGTGACAAATCTGCTATTGCAGATTCTGGATGAAGGACATGTCACCGACAGCAAGGGACGCCGCATAGATTTCCGCAACACCATGATCATTATGACGTCGAATCTTGGCGCGGATATCCTTGCAGCGCATCCGCACGACGACACCGCCCAGATCCCTTCGAGCGAAAAGTCAGCGGTGATGGATGTGGTGCGACACCACTTCTCGCCAGAGTTTGTCAACCGTGTCGATGAGATTGTGTGTGGGCCAGGGTGTGCGCGCAGGCAATCGCTTACTGACCACCGGCGCTAGGTGCTTTTTAATCGGCTGTCAAAAAACGCGCTTCGATCGGTAGTGGATGTGCGCCTGGCGGAGGTGCAGGCGCGCTTGTCCGACCAGCGGATTTCCCTGGAGGTGGATGACCAGGCCAAAGCATGGCTGGCACATCATGGCTACGATCCGACCTACGGTACACCCGCTCCTCTTTCCCCACCATGCGTTAACGCGTAACCACCAGGTGCTCGCCCGCTGAACCGTCTTATTCAAAAGGAGCTGTTGAATCCGCTGGCAAAGCAGATCATCGATGGCTCGCTGCATAACAATCAGCGAGTTCGCGTGTCTGTGGAAACGACAGATGAGCTGGATACATTGGCTATTCGCGCTGTGTAATGTGGCATGCCATCAAGCGCGCTTATAAACGAGTGGTGTCACTGCTTGTTGGGTGAGCAGCTGCCGCGTTTCATTTCCTTTCTTCCGCACACTTCCATGATGCATTACGTATGCAAAGGCAGAGATGGAAGTGTTCAACGTGCAAGGCGTGCCTACCGAAGACCACAGACAAGGCACGCTACAGCTCATCTTGCCTCCTCTCTTGCCAAGCACGCGTGCTCAATCCAAGAGCGATTGTTTCTGGCTTTCAGCAGCCGGAGTGAAAACCGATCTTGCATGCAAAGAAAGTCTCCCACCACACACAGAGGCGAGCAACGGTTTCTGGCCTTCGCTTTGGCACTACACACCACTGCGCTCTAATGCACGCCCACACACATCCAGCAAGAAACCGTCGATGTGGTGTGACATCACCAGATGTTTGTTTACCGCTTTAAAGCACAGCGCTCTTGCACCAAACATCACGCGGCAGCGAGAAGGACTGGCGCAGAAGTCTAAAACCAAGCTGATCACGGCAAAGAAGTGCGTCTGATGGAAACACAGGAGTGGATATGCGAGGGGAGTCACGTGCGAGGGCGGCGCTTAAGTTTCTTTTGCTCAGGTCGCAGCTTACCAGTGTGACGGTCGATTATCCGTCACATCTCGCTCGCAAACATGTCAGCGCAGACCAAGCGAAAGCCTAGCATTGAAATACCAATTACCGATGAGAGCGATCTTTTGAAAATCACGCCGTTAGGTGCGGGCAACGAAGTGGGACGCTCCTGCATCATCCTGCAGTACAAGGGGAAGACGGTGATGGTAAGGCGTGTGGCGCGATGTGCTCGTCACCTCCTGCTGCCAGTTAGATGCTGGACTGCATCCTGCGTATAATGGTATTGCTGGACTTCCATTTTACGACGAGGTCGATCTATCGACCATCGAAGTGTGCCTAGTGACGCAGTAAGCGCCAGACGTGCTTTTCGCGTGGCTGGTGGCGGCATATAACCTGTTGCGTAGTTTCCATCTGGATCACGCCGCGTCACTCCCTTATTTAATGCAAAAGGTATAGCCGAGCAGTGAATGCTGCTTACCCGGGGAGACAGACTTCAAGGGGCGTGTTTTCATGACCTATCCCACAAAGGCTATCTACAAATGGCTGCTCGCAGACTTTGTGAAAGTCAGGTAGTGTGCTCTGAAATGCCGCGCTTACAAGTACGCAGTAATGTATCGGTGGACGAAATGCTTTACGATGAGCAAGATCTTGTTGAGTCTTACGAGCGTATTGAGGCTGTCGATTATCACCAGGAAATGGAGGTGGAAGGCATCAAGTTCACCAGCTACAACGCTGGCCATGTTCTTGGCGCCGCCATGTTTCTTGTGGAAATTGCTGGTGTCAAAGTGGGTCAGCAACAGCCAGACACGCGCATCACACATCCCTTCCTATAGATTTTATATACCGGCGACTACTCGCGCGAAGAAGATCGGCATTTGATGGCGGCCGAGCGCCCGCCAGGAATCACCCCTGACGTGTTGATCTGCGAGTCGACGTATGGCGTGCAGAGCCATGAGCCTAGGTTGGAGCGCGAGACGCGGTTTACTGGTGAGCTGTGCTGCATCTGCATCCTCTCATCCCGATCCTAGGTCTTGTGCATGACATTGTGCGCCGCGGTGGCCGATGTCTGTTGCCGGTTTTCGCGCTGGGACGGTCACAGGAACTGCTCTTGATCCTCGACGAGTACTGGGCCACGCACCGAGAGCTGGAGTCCATCCCCGTGTATTTTGCCTCCTCGCTTGCCAAAAAGTGTATGGCCGTCTACCAGACCTATATCAATATGATGAACGCGAAAATCCGCAAACAATTTGTCGTGTCGAATCCATTCATCTTCAAGCACATTAGCAATCTTCGGAACATGGACAGCTTTGACGATGTCGGCCCGTGTGTCATGATGGCCAGTCCGGGAATGTTGCAGGTAGGCCCGTTTCAAATGCGTTTTACAACAGCAACGGAAAGAACGGTCTCTCGCGCGAACTGTTTGAGCGCTGGTGTGGCGACAAGCGAAACGGCATTGTCGTCACGGGCTACTCAGTCGAAGGCACGCTGGCCAAGGTGCGTAGGCAACAAGCCATGCGTGTGCTCACACTGCTCAGCATATTCTAAACAATCCAACCGAAATTGTATCCATGAACGGCCAAAAGCTTGCTCTTCGCATGTCCGTGGACTACATCTCTTTCTCAGCACATGTGGACTACACGCAGAACAGCGAGTTTATCGAGGAAATCAAATCGCCGCATTTGGTAGGACGGCTGCATCCCACACCAGTGCTCACACCAGTACTGCTTAATCACGTCGTGGACAGGTGCTGGTGCATGGCGAGGTGACCAACATGAGCCGCCTGAAGAATGCATTGGAAAGCCGATACAAGGAACGAGACGAGCCTATCAAAATCCACACGCCTAAAAACTGCGAGACTGTCACGTTGTATTTTCGCGGCGAGAAAATGGCTAAGGTGTGTGGAGACTATATTGCCATGCGACGCTTAACATAGCGACACAGACTGTGGGCGTGTTGGCGGAAAAGCTGCCCGAAGATGGCCAGACGATTTCCGGCGTTTTAGTGGCAAAAGACTTTCAGTATCAGTTGCTAGTGCCGGATGATCTCGCGGAATTCAGTGGCCTGCACTCCAACGCATTGATCCAAAAGCTGACCATCCCGTATCGCGCTACCTTCTCTCTTCTCCGCTACCATCTGGAACAAATCTACGGTGTGCTGGAAGAGATTGTTGTTGTGAAAAAGGAAGAGCAGGACGACGTGGAGCCGAAGAAGAACAGTGAACGCCAGCCCGTGTCGTGTTTCTGCGTAGCTACTTCCGGGGCACTTTTCTGCCGCTGATGCTCATGCACTTTTAGATATTTGACACAGTAACACTCACGCACCAGGCAGCCCAGCATATAGTGACGCTGGAGTGGGAAGGGAACGCTATGCATGACATGATAGCGGACAGTATCATCGCCGTGATCACCGGGATCGAGAGTAGTCCGGCGTCGGTAAAATGTGAGTGGTGCGCGCAAGCCTTCCGTCTCACCTCGTCAGTGACCACGTCCAAGTGCGCTGGGCATTCCCACCCCGACAGCACGAGCCAGAAGGAAGCATTGGTAAAAATCTTGGAAAGCCAGTATGGCAGCGTGACTGAGAATGAAGAGGAAGTGGATGGCAAAGTGGTTGAGCAGCTGATCGTCCATCTTGACGATCGAGTGGCTACAATCGACTTGTCTACAATGGTATGTGCAACCAGCCGGGCGAGAGGTGTTACTAACCACGTTTGTGCTAGACGGTGGAGAGCGACTTCGATCTCCTAAAACGACGCATAGAGTCTTTAATTGCACAGCGACGACGAATAGGCCACTCTCTCACCGAGATGTCGTCTGGTATAGCGTCATAGCTTGTATGCATCTACTATTGTGTATCCAACTGCAGTAAACTGTTTAAACAACACTTCCAGCACCAGCCTTGCTCTGTTGCTTCTGGGGGAAGTGCTGTGGCGCCTGAACAGCAGGCAGTTGGTAGCCACATACTCAACATGTGTGCACACACAACGACAACACACCTCCTTCCTCTACGTTTACGTTGTTGCTGTTATTGAGCTGTCGGTCGACGAGCTTGGCACTTCATGCCGGCAACATCCACCCCAACAAATACGATCACAGCGCAACACTACCTTAGACAGGTCCTGCTGTATTCTTGGTTTATTTCGGTCATCTGTCGCGACTACTGCTACTTTGATTGCGATGAGGCGACAATGCCTTCCTTCACAAGCAGTGTTTCGAGTTCGCCTGACTGGTGCATGTTCAATAGAATGTCGCATCCCCCGATAAATTCACCCTTTATGTAAACCTGCGGTATGGTTGGCCAAGAGCTGAAACGTAGGCAGTGTTAGCGATGCCACGTCAGTGTACTTGAGCGCTGCTTACGAGAACTCTTTGACACCATCGCGCAACTCCGCGTTCTCAAGCACGTTAAGCGTTTTCATCTTCTCCACACCTGCAGCAGTTGATGAGCAGAATCCATGCTACACGAACACGCGCAATTTCTTACCATGCGCACCAAGAATCTGTACGACCGCTCGGCTGAATCCACACTGCCGCAGATTGCTATCAGTGTGCTTCTCGTTGTCACCACTCACCTGAGGTGCATCTGCGTTTCCCTTCATAAATACACAAACGTCTGAGCTGCGGATGTTCTGTCGCAAGGCTGAGTAAGACGCAGCAGCCGTTCACGCGTACCTCTTCGATCATCTGTTTAATTGACGTGGACAGGCATCGCTGTGCTTTCACGTGCGGGAATGCGTAGGTTGCCGAGCGGAGATACACAGCTTGGGTGCCCTTTCACGCTGTGTAAGCATGCGCGGCGTGTGTGCGTGGACTGTGCACCTTCACAGCTCGAAACATCGCAGCGAATGTGTTGGCGCGTGTGGTTTTCACAAAAAAGCTGTAGCGAAACGGTCCAATCAAACAGGCTGACACCGCCACTTACTTCCGAATGAGAAAGCGCAATGCTCGCACGCTTAGAACTTGCGCATTATGCAGGCAAAGAGGGGGAGAGCACGTAAATACAACAACAGAGCCGTAAGTGTAGCCGTGAGCGGGATTCTGCAGCGATCTGATCAGCTAGAATGGCCACCGATCCATCGCAAGACGCATCTTGTTCAGACTCGCTGTCGGTAACGACAATCACAAAGAATAAATGCAGATGTATTATGCAGGGCGGAGATGCAACCGATAGGTACGATATTTGTCAAAAGACCATCTCATTCGCTACCCTGTGCTGCTGATAGATGCAATTGCAATCGAAGCCAGGTGGGCTTTCCGCCTGACCAACCCTCAAGATCGTCTAGTGTGAATTCGACGAGTGCAGCGGGATGCAGATGGATATGAAGGTACAGGCGACAGCAGTATGGCTGTACAACGGTGAGCATAGACAGAGAGAGTAAAGAAGAAAGCTCACTTTGTGCAATTGCACGCATACATCCTCAGCCAATGCCACCATCTCGGAAAATGTTATTCTGTGAGACCACTGGTCGGTGACTCGTGCTCGCTACAGCATTACGGATGTGTAGAAAGGTAGCCTACCTCCGTGGACGAGTGCTCGATCACGGGCGTGATGTGGGTGGCGGTCCGTGCATAGATGGTGAAAGCGAGCGTATTGTCTTGTATTTCCCCATGCGCAGTAGGTATGTGTTAGTATGTAACGGTAGTGCTGGCTGAGATGCTACCTAATGGGCGTTCGTTTGGAAGGACCAGACAGAGAGATTTTAGATAGCGTAGCGATGTGATGTCGCAGGAAGAGGGCATGGCGTTGGCTGTCCAAGTATAGAAGTAGTGAATGTATCGAAGTTGCCCAGGTAGCTTAAGACCCTTTCACATCATGGGCACAGTTCCCTGCTCTATCAAGCGGCAGACGAGAGAGCTCACCAGACCATTTTGTGTGCGTTGTTGCAGAAACAGATGAATGGCAGCGGACGGAGTTGTGCATATACGCAGTGCCAGCAGCACGCAACACACAACAATGCCTGTGCGTCCTATGCCTGCGATGCAGTGTATTACAGCGACATTCTGCTCATCCTGCGCCAGATGGGCAAGGATCGAGTGCACACACGCCAGCAAAAGTGAGAATGGTGGTGGTGTGTGGTCTGGCCATAAATATTGCTCGACTATCGCTTGTTACAGCGCATGAAAGATGCATACAAGACTGATCCTACCTTTTGAGCAGAAGTCTGTTGCGTCTCCGGGTATTTCCAGTGCTCTATGAGGCGCAGTGTAAACAAGCGAAGCGTGTGGCAAGATCAGACAGGTTGTAGACACGATAGCGAGCACCATGCTCTGTCTCCAGGAACCTTCGACAGTGTTATGTGAGCAGTTATGTACTTTCTGCACCTGTATACATCGGTGTAGGGGTTGCGATAGAGTTGTGCGAGCCCTTTCGCAGGAACAGCCATGGCGACAATACGGCTGGTCACATCTGCGTGTTGCGACGAGTGAGGATGAGACGGAGACGCGTTCCGGTTACTGTACAGGTTAGGTCGAGATCAATGCCAAGGTCTGGCGCGGTGTAACGGCGCTTGTTCGCAGACACCAGCTGTCGCAGTAGCCACAGCATTTGGAGTAGCGATTGAAGTAGTCGCACGGTGTTTGCTCCCTCTACTTCTCAGAATGCATTTCCTTGACCCTTCTGCCTCACACCGACACTGACACCTCGTTCGTTCGTGTTCGTTCGTGTTCATGTTCAGTGTGCCTGCAAGCACCACCTGTAATGGTCTGATGCACAGTGCAACCCTTGGTGGAGAGACAGAGGGGCGGTGGTTACTCTCCTCCTCACCGTGAGCTAGCCAACGCTGCATACTGCTGCGCCACTCCGTCACACTCTGGTGTGCGCAAACGAACACCATAGGCATGATTGTGGTAATCTGGATGGCATTGAAGATGGCACTTTACTGACTGCATAGACGCGTTGCTTGATGCTCTCTCCAGTAGCGCATCTCTGTCACCACCACCACTACCAATAGCAACAGCACGAGCAGCACGGAGTGCGTGGCTACGCTGGACACAATCGTGTCGCTTTGGCACACAATGGTGTATGGTTGCATATTCTCGCATGTACTGCACACTCATCTAAGCGCATGTGCACACACAAACATAGACAGAAGTGGACGAGTAATACCATTCCATTCTATGTGTGTACGTGTGCACGTGTGCATCATCTAGTTGGTAGCATTGTTATGCATAACCATCACCACCACATCTTCACACCTACATCCACACATGGTTCATTAGCAGTCGCTCATTCTTGTTGAGCCCTTTTGTTTGTTGCTGCTGCTGTTGCTGCGTTGCCGACATCACCGCCATCTCTCTGTTCTACTGCGCGGACACCATGCTGCCCTATCCTTTCTGTTGCTATGTCGATATCGTGCCATATCTCATCTGTTAGCATGCTGAATGCTGCACACCTCTTCAGTGTCGCACCCTTATTCAGATTGCCCACGTACCCAACCCATCCACGCATGACTCTCACGTAGTCGGGCCATATTCCTACTGCACTGGCCGCATTCGACTTCTGCTCTTCCGGGGATGCAGTCGCTAGAAACAGACGCATAATGTGGCGATGCGACGTCTTCAGCTTCGGCACCAGGAGCTGTGTGATGAATTCGTCTGCATTGCGATAGTGATGCGTGTTGAATGGCACATCCGGATGCTCGGTCCTATAGGTGGCTGCATAGTCTCCGCGAGGAAGAGCCAAGAATCGATTCCAGCCACTGCCATCGGTGCCGTGTATGTGCTCCACCAGCACCACTGCATCTGGCAGCAGGAAGTACTTCATGTTGTGTATCAACACCACTGCAGATAAGAAGCCATAGGGTGTGGGCCATATGCTGCCAAGCACAGCCATCGACAGACGAAAGTATGAGGGAACGCCTGCAGTATCTGCGTTGGTGGTGGTGGTGGTGGTGGTGATGGTGGTGGTTGCTGCTCCGGTTGCGCCACTGCCTTGAGATTGCTTTCCACCGGCCACAGCAGCGGTATACGTATCAACAGAAGGAACGATGTTCAACGACGACTCCTCCCACGACCTCTCTCCTCTCTTCACCATGACATTGATAAGCGACCGCAGCATGAGAGCATCAACGGCAGTCGGTTCGTTGTCACGGAACACCTTGGCACCCAGTCGGACCATGCTGTTGGGTGAAGGGCGAGGGATGGCATTCGCGTTCAGCAACAGTACAAAAACATTGAAGCCATAGGAACCGTGTAGCTTGCTGTAGATGAAACGGGTGTACGGATAGCTGGGTTGGAAGAAGCGCAGCCTCTCGGAGGGAGGAACCAGCGGGCCATGGGCTGGAAGGTGAGGGTGTCCATGCGCCTTTCTGTACGCCTCGTGATAGTCATGATGCCTGCTCACAATATACCCCAACACTTCTTCCCACACACGTGGTGGCAGTTTCAGGTAGGCAAGCACGGTGGCGGAGATGTCCATCTGCTTGGTGTGGGGTGTGTGGGCGATACTAAAATAATCTTCGTTGGAGGAGGAGCCGATAGGAAGAAGTGCGAGCTGTTTGAGGCGATACACGATTGCGAAGCTTTTGATCAACCCGTTATCTCTGGACAGGTCGGCGACAATGGTCGGGTGCCACACCAGGAGTCCCTCTTCGTCGGGGAGGGTGGTGCCCCCCAGCTTCACACCATCACGCAGTTCACTCTCCAGGACCTCTTTGATGGCGGTGTTCAGATCGGCTTTGTCTATGTCACTTAGCATGAGGGAGCGTATCTGTGCCACGCCGTGCGGGGAGAGCGTGGTGGTGAGGTGGTTTGGTGGTGGGTGAGGGATGGTGGCGTCATCGTGGTTGTTGTTGTTGTCATGGTGGTGGCTGTTCGTGGCTTCTGTGGCGTGTTCATTATGCGTTACGTGTTCGTTGCGTGTGTTCGTTGCTTTGTGTGTGGCGGTGGCAAGCATCACCAGCTGCAGCAGCAGCCCAAACACACAAATCACACGCATGGGAAACAGAAAAAGGTGTTTGTGTTCTGGCGTGCCGCTGATCGCAAACAGCAGCGCGTCCACCACAACCACCACGCGTTTCACCATTTCCACTCCCGCACCATCGACACTCTGTGCACCGCTTGTCCGGGAGGGTATCGAGAGCGGGACGAGAGTAAGAGCGAGAGTAAGAACGAGAGTAAGAACGAGAACATCGGTTGAAGGCGTTCTTTATTCTACACCCTGTGTGTGTGCGACATGGCAAAGCCCAAGCAGCGATCATCGCCTGTTCAACACAAAGACCAGCTGGAGCGACTCAACTATCTGCACCAGGCAGCGTGTTTGGCCCGGCAGACAGAGCCACGTCTGGACGGCGTGAGTCGCTATTTGGCGAACACGCTTTGCACCATCCAGAAACGGTTGAACCTGAAAATGTGTGTGTTGCTGCCTTCCACCGCTCACCGCACCCCCCCTCCCTCCTCTTCAGTGATCCCCATGTCAAGCGGCAATACTGTAAACGTTGTCAAACACTGATGGTGGCTTCACACACACAGACTGTTCATGGTGGGCGCAGCATCGACACGCACTTGCTGACCACGGATGTTAGGCACCAAGACGGGCGTCACGCATTGCGAGCATTGCCACGCAACACGCAGATGGTGTATACCGGCAAAAACAGTGTTCACAGATAGAGAGGATGTGGTTGTGAATACCGATGTGTGACACCAATATGCCACTGCGCATACCCCACTCCATGCCTCTTCTTCTTGTTCTTTGTTTTAGACTACGCTATCATCCTTGCATACTCATGGGTAGGCTAGTGGAGACAGGTGACGTTATGTGCACTTGTAGTCCCTTTCGCTTGGATAGACACGGGGGTGCAAGTGGCTGCGACACGAACGCCACCGCACCAACAGCCCATAAATGTGCATTGCAATCATGTTGTGCTACGCCGAAGTACCGCGTGCTTCGGAGAAAAGGAAGTGGATCGTGGGTCCATGGATCATGGATCACGGATCAGTCGCGTGTGACTTGTTCGCGTGTTCAGAACAGTGGGCCATGGCGTTGTCTGGCGCGTTGTTTGTCTACGCCCACACAGCACGGCTGGCTGCGTTTGAATCCGGTGACCAAAGCAGCTCGCGCTGCATCATCTTTGTGCCTGGGCTGACCGATGGGCTGATGGCACTGGCATATGTGCCTCGTCTCCATGACCTGGCTCGTGACCAGCACTGTTCTCTCGTCCAGCCCATTCTTTCCTCTTCTTACCTGGGGTTCGGCGTGTCGTCTGTGCGGCGCGATGTGCACGAGTTAGACATGCTGATGGAGCATCTCATGGCCGCACGGGGGAAGCAGACGTTCGTTCTGGTTGGGCACTCAACTGGTACTCCCGGCGCATACACATCACCTACGACCGACGACGACACGCGTTAGGATGCCAGGACGCAGTGTGGTATGCAAAAACAGGCAAACATCGGTCTCGTGTGGTTGCCGCCATACTACAAGCACCCGTGTCTGATCGGGAGTACCTGCACTCTCTGCTTCCAGACAGTGCTGTGCTGCTAGCACAGGCCATGCATATGGTGCATGAGGGCCACGGCACAGACATTGTGAATGGGTTTGACGCACTGGACGCGCCTGTCTCTGCCGAACGTCTCTGTTCATTGCTGAGCACATGGTATGTGGGAAGGCGAAGTGTTTCCTGCTGTTGGCCAACCCTGCTGCTAGTGGCGATGAGGATATGTTTTCCACAGACCTCACGCTGGAACAGCTGCAGCACGTATATGCTGGCGTGGAGCTGCCACTGTATGTGTGCTTGTCGGGTGCGGATGAGTATGTGCCGCTGGGCAAGAATGCGCAGAGCATGATGGCACGATCGCAGCAGGCGTGCTGCTGGATACGCCAAGTAGTCACGCTGCCAGGTGCAGACCATGCGCTTTCCGATGGCGTTGAGAGCCAAGTTGCGTTTTGCGACTATGTATCCACTGTGTTGGCGTCTATTTCCGCATAGTGGCAAAGGGAGATTGCCGCATCAGCTGCCTGGCAGCATACATCGTGTTGTAGGGCTCACACACAGTGGCAGCATGGGTGGTGTATAGAGGCATGGTTTAAGGCACGATTTAAGGCACAATTTAAGGCATGATTGCAGAGCGTGGTGGATGGGGAGGGGGGAGTGTTCACTTTTCTCGATTGTGAGAACACGATCGTGATGACAACAGCGTGTCGAAAGTGTCAGACCACGTTATCGGTTGTCTCTGTTGTGCAATGCAAACACTGCGAGCACACGTACTGCACAGCGCATCGGTAATCCATTGCCACACGTCTGTGTTGTTGTTGCACACGACACACGGTAACACCATCGCGATAGGCTGCCAGAATCCCATTCAGATCTATGCGCCACGAAAGCACGCGAAGCAGCACGTAAAGCGTTCCGAACTGACTCAATGCGCGTGCTGACGGAAGAGAAGCGCCGACCGGGAAGTGCGTCCGCACCTGGGTTTAGCGGACAGAAGGCGAGTGATGCGGCGCGTAAGCGACTGCAGGAACAGATCCGACAGAAACAGCAAGAACGAAGTAAACACAAGTGAAGAAAAGGATAATGATACGTGCGGTGTAGGTAGTAGAAATGATCGGTGGACACCGTACTCTGTCCACGCGCACACCTCCCTTCTCTCTCCTCCTTCCCTTACAACACTTCTCCCGCGTCACAGTGCGTACACAGGGCAAGCAGACCGACAGCCGGATCGGCAAGCATTGCGATCTTGCCGATACAGCCGTGTTGTTTGTGCGCCTCAGCCATCTCTCGCCATCGTACAACCGCCTAGCAAAGGAGGGAGGAGAGGTCAGGGGACAGCAGGCGATGGAGGTACACGAAGAAAGCACACGAAGAAAGCACGTACATGGTACTGCAGTGTTACAGCACAATGCCCACAGCGATACACATCGTTGTGTATGGCCAGTGCACCTGTGTCGCAGCAAGGACACCGGTTTTTATCATCCAGCAGTGAGAGTTCGTATTCGCGGATCAACGCGTTAAGTTCCACCTCTTCCAGACGTAGCAGGTCAGCATAGGCATCCTCAGCCAGATCTTGGAAGAACGCTTCATCCAGCCTGGCCAGAGTGTCGATGTCTTCGCCATACGACGACAGGTCGCTTGCGCGAGGTGGATGGTGGTCGTCACTGGAGGTGGGCGTGGGGAGATGGCCACGCTGTCGCTGGCGTTGCAGAAGTTCTGCGCGGGCGTGGCGGGTGCGCTCGTTGGCGCGGGCGATCAAGTGACTGCGGAATTCGGGGTGCAGGCGGTCGAGGAGCGGACGGCCAGGCAGCGGGCGGACGGTGGCGGCGGGCGGCATGCGCGCAAGTCCACCGCGCGACCGTTTAGTGCGTCAACACGTTGATATTTGTGTCGCCGCCACCGCCGCCACCGCCGCCATATGCAGCCTGTGCCAACACTGGTAGGTGGAACACGGCAATGTGTGTGGACAGTGTTGTTTTCATGATGGACATCTTCACGTTGCACCACGCCTTCTTTCTCCCCACATAGGCGACAGATGGAACACGGCAGTGCCATGCCACAGCCACAACCTCGTACACACCAACGGGGCACTACAAACAACCACGCGTTGCTTCCGTGTTGGAACACACATTCTGTTGTGTGACACTCGACGAATGCATTCATCGCCTGTTCATTGCCTGTTCACCACGGCTGGTACTGCTTTTTGCCAGCTCACTGTCGCAGACGCGGCTTGCTTGATCGACATGGATTTGGGGCTTGGCAAGCCTATTGGCATTCCCACCAACACCACCGACGGCGTTGTGTATGCAGTGCCAGAAGTAGACACACGCATGCTGGAGGCAAAGAGAAGGCAACACCAGCAGCACCAGGCAACAAGCACCGCTTCACGCACCCCGCCCCACCCTCACGATCCCTCCCGCCACCTCTCCTCTTCTCGGAAGATCCCGACATCCTCCCTAGATCCATTGTCTATGTCTGCGCGAAGTTGTTTGCATCCCCGCTTCGTAGCACCACTCACCTCCTTGCAGAAACATCTGGCCTGCCCGGCACACACACGGAGCACAAGCGGAAGGAGGGAAGTGAACGCAATGAACGCAAGCGCCAGAGAAAAGAACCGTTGGAGCGCGATCACCATCGACGTACGCTTTCGCCGACAACACGCAGCAGCAGCGAGCAACGGCCGCTTCTGCCCCGACCCAGCTCAGCAACGCGCTGGTCGGATTGGCGTGACACGCGGCAAGAAGACTCATCGTCGTCGTCGTCGTACCCCAAGTTCAGAGCAGAATCGTCCTCCTCCTACACCCGAACATCCTTGTCTGAACGACAAGCGTCTGTCCTTTCCACAGCCGGTCCTTTTCGTCGTGCACGCTCGCCTGAACTACCTCGTCGTCGCTCACCTGTTGCTGCACACACCGCCAGTCGGGCTGCTTACTCCAGAATGCCACCAGAACACACACACACACACCTGAACAGCATACGGTAGATCGATAGGCTATCCCGCCGTGCTGACCACATCCAAGCATGTCCCCCACCGCATCCAGCAAGCCACGCTCACGTGTCACAAGTGAAACAAGAGCACCAGACGGCTCAAAAACATATTCCCGTCAACACCCCCCATCGACATCCGAAAGCAATTGTCGCATACATGGTAGCACCTTGCGTCCCCCGTCTCTTACCCTCCCCCCCGCTCACCTCTCTCCCCTCCCCCCACACCTACAGACACGTCGCCCAAAGAGCACGTACGACACTACTACAAGCACGACCTACCGCGCGAAACCACCATGCCTGTGTCGCAACACCACAAAGACAAACAGTCGAGACTGATGCCTGATCTGCGACAGCGGGTGCGAGATCCCATCCTGCCCTCAGTTGACAGACCCAGTCAAGAAGAGTTGCCACGTGGTGCTCGCAACAAGTCTGACTCCCCAGAACGGTCACTCCCCAGGTAGCCGGAAACGTGCCGACCTGCACTCATGTAACAAGACGCCTTCTCCCTAAGGAGAGCCTGAAAACAAGCAGGCCAAGCGCGAGCACAGAGAACCTGCGTGCATACGCCGAATCCTATCGGGAACCACCTCAGGCTCCTGAACCTCTCTTGATAGTACCCCCGGGACAAGCGGGCCTGCCTGCTCCAGTGCGTCTTGGCCAAATGAGTGTGAAAATGAGCGGCAGTGTGGGACCCTTCACCAGTAGCACAAGTGCTCCGCGCACATCAATGCCGCAGCCGCCAGTCTCGAAATCCCCCACCTGTGATGCTAAACTAGCCTATCGGATGCTTGATACTTTCCCCGATAAGGAAAACTTGGCGCTTGTCTACGGGCGATGGATCATGCTACATGTGCCCCATGTCACGCTTAATTTCGCAAACTTTGGTCTCCGTTCGCTCTCTACCGACACCGTATGCTTAGGTAGCTTTGTGTTGTGCATCATCTGTACCAGTGTGCTGTAGTGGGCTACGATAGCAACGTGTCGGACAGCTCCACAGCCGTTTACATCCTGAATCTGTCTCTGCGAGACGCGCCTTCCTATTGCTCTCAGCCGGAGACATCCTCCACGCCTATGCAGATGGCGCCGTTTCTGAAGCTGAAAGCACGCATTCGTGATTTCCAGTATGTTGTTGTCGCCCCGTCCAGCGACTCACTGTGCGGTAGAGCGCTTGACAACCTCTCGGTGTACACCACCAGCAGCCATCTCTGGGTTGTGCGTGAGGATCATAACGAAAAAACGCATATCAAACTGTAAGTAAGGGGAATGGTGTATTGCTGTTCGCTTGCTCGCTCGCTTGCTTGTTCGCTTGCTTGCTGGAATAACGCGTGCGCTGTAGGATCTCGCCTTCTGGTGCAGACTTTGTATCGTCTTTTGCATGCTATCGAGAAGTGACACGCGACAACGGGAATCCATCTGTAAAGCAGATTGCCGTCGGCAGCGATCTCACAGGCAACATCTACGCATGGAACCTGAATGCACAGCCCGAGAAGAGCCTGACAAAAAATGGTGGCTTTCAGGTGTGGTGGGACGAGCGTCTAATACCAGGCGCACAGGACAGTCCATGTGGATACTCAAACCAGAACGAATGACCACTGTGCGTCACCGGATTAAGTCACATTTCATCGACATTTCCTCTTCCAAAGGTGTCTTTTGTGGCATTTCCGCTGCTGCCATTGTGATTTGGGACACAAGTGGCTTCCAGCTCCGTATGGTAACATCTGTGCATTGTGCATCCCGCGCATGCGTGTAGGCGTGTCTTTCGTGCTGACACTGATTTAGGCAGCGTTTCCTGACGACAAGTTTACGTGCGGAAACATAAACCACAGACGAGAGGGCGTGGTCGCCACAGGAAACATCGACGGCCTCATCCAAATCTGGGACTTCACCAAACCTCTGGCTGCCTCCGATACACTCAAGGTACGTGCAGCAACGGTCTGGCGAGCGGCAATTGAGCTGATGCATTTGCTAGCCGTCTATTTGCCTTCGGCGTAGCTCCACTGCGTTGACGAAGGTGAAATGGTCGCCGCACCGTGCACATGTACTGGCTGCTTCCTCGATCGCCGACAACAGCGTTGTGCTGTACGACATTGATGAGGTGCGTGGCACTGTGCTAAACTCGCTTTTTTCTGACACGCTGCTCCTTTGCAGGGAGTTATGGTATTTCGTCATGATGGCCATCGCTCGTGTGTTGTGGATTTCGCGTGGCATCTTACGCTGGAAGACATGCTTTTGTCTGTCTCGCATCAGGCACACGGCGGAAGTGATCTGCAAAGTAATGCGGCTACCCACCCTGTTCCGTGCCAGTACACAGCTCATTTTCAACATTAGTATGGACTCCTAATCTTACGTGGATTCTGTGACGAACAGACGCGTGCTTGATGCAATAGTCACAAGGAGTGTGTGTGCCAAGAGGGAGGGAGAAAGGGAGAAAGGAAGGGAGATGACGACGGTAGCAGCTGGTCGCTGAACTCTCTAGTGTTTTGTGAAACGACATTGCATTTCAACCGGGCAGTCTCCGTTCTAAAATATAGCTGGCTACGTCGCTTGTATAACACATATGGGGAATGTATTTCTGTAGCAACGAGGCGGGGTTGTACGACAATACACTGATCATCGATTGGATAGGCCAACGCGTAGCAAAAGAGGCATGCGACCTGTGCTTGCGCTCAAACAGTAGACGTGTATTCAGCGGATGTTACAAAGCAATGCTTGTAAGCGCGTTTCCGCAGTGGCAGAGTCTGTGATATCGGGTTGTTCAGCGTGTGACAAGGGTTGGCAAGACAATGGCTCGTGCCCTGGCTCTTCACCGAAACAGGTGGTGGTGGTGGCGGTGGTGGTGGGAGAGGTAGCAGCTGTGGTTATCATCTGAAGTGGGATGAGCAGTGTGACGGGACAGTAGCGTGTATTCCGGGACACTACCTCAACCTGGATTTGTGGAGGCGTGGACATGGCAGTGCAGTCGCTGGCAAACCGACGCTGCAAGGTGTACACCTTGAGGCGCAGCTGCTGAGTAGCCATGCGTTTCGACAGTATTTTGTGTCGCCACATTTCGATCATGTTTGAGTAGGCCTATGTCGCGGGAGAGGATGACGCGAAGCGTGTTTGTATGCATTACCTGGTGTTTACGATACTGGTTCGTGAGTGCAGCCAAGTTGAGCAGGAGTTGTCGGAGATGTTCCACTTTTTCGGTAAACTGGTGCATGCTTGTTATGGAGGGGTGGTGACAGTGGTAACGGGATGCATACATTTTCCGGATGTAGAGAGATGCGATCTAGCAGTTCCAAGTAGCTGAACAGCGCTGCGCGGATACACGCTTGCATGGCAGCACCATATGTTGCTGTGGCAACGTGTGGATCAGCACTCGGCGTGTTTATGTACGTAGCGTGATGTACTTTGTGAATCGACTGTGTACAAAGGCTTGCATCCCAGTTCGTCTAGCGTAGGCGGGACATGCGCCACATTGTGCAGTTGATCAAAACTGGTGTACGTGGTGGTTGGCGGCGGCGGTGGCGGCAGACGCGTGGATGACTGGGTGTAGAACGGCGGCGGAGCGGGGAAGACCGCTTGATCGTCAGCCATGGCGTGGAGCGTGGCAGGCGTCGCTGTGGGGAAGCCATGTTCAGCGCCGCCTTCCCACGCACCACACCACGTCGCCTTGCTCGCCTCGTCTGCGCCCACCAAACCAGCTGCTACTCCGCCATGAGCATACAAAGCACAGTCACAGACACTTCCCGCCAGCTCAATGCGCTGCGCAGTCTCATGGCTACGCACGGGTTGTGCGCATACATCGTGCCCAGCGAAGATGCACACCAGGTTATTCGACGCGTTTCACACCTCCACATCCATCCAACACGCCCTGCAGAGCGAGTACATTGCTGCCTGTGATGCGCGGCGCGCTTTCATCTCCGGGTTTACCGGGTCTGCTGGTGAGGCAGTGATATCACCGCGTGTAGCACGCGTTGACTCCGACACACACAGGATGTGCTGTCGTGACAATGAAGAACGCCGCTTTGTTCACCGACGGCAGATACCATCTGCAGGCTTCCAAGCAGTTGGACCGCCACTGGACCTTGATGAAAAGTGGACTGCCTGACGTGCCAACGTGGCAGGACTGGTTACGGCAGGTGTGTGTGCATCGGTGTGTATGCGGAATGCGAATGTCACGCGTTTAGACTATGCCGTCGGGGTCTCACATTGGCATTGATCCGTCCCTGATCCCTGCCTGTATTCGCTCCATCATTGTCTTGCTCTCGCTCATCGTGTGCAGCCGATGCATTGGAGTTGAGTCGCAAATTGAAGGAAAACGACTGTCATTTAAAAGCCATCACTGAGAATCTTATCGACCAAGTGTGGCCTGAACGTCCTGCATCTCCCAGCAAGCCGGTATTCTCATTGTCCATCGACTACACCGGTACACCAGCATACCGTTTCCCCTACTGCTGCTCACGCACACGTGCCATTCCGCCGTCCACAGGAAAGTCCCATTTGGAGAAGCTGAAAGAGCTTCGTGCGGATCTACTGCAACGCGGGTTCTTCGGCTACGTGGTGTCTGCATTGGATGAGGTGGCGTGTACGTATTTGTCCATGACACAGGCTTGCTGAGACATCAACGGCTAGGGCTGTTGAATCTTCGCGGTGACGATATTCCATTCAACCCCGTGTTCTTCGCATACACCCTCGTCACTCTCGAACAGGTGGTGCTCTACATCGACACGGACAAACTGACATCCGAAGCACGTTTCCTCCCATCCGCTGGTGCCGAAACTCACTTCCTTGTCCAGGCACATGAGCATCTGACCGATCAAGTGATCGTGAAGCCATACCGCGACCTGTTCGTTGACCTTGCCACAGCACGAGCACAACTTGTCGCTGACAAAAAGGCACTTTGTCTTTCCTAGACGCCTGCTCACCCCGATCGCAGAAATTACTGATAGACCATCGCACGAGTTGGCTGGTCGTGGAGACAATCAGCAAAGTACATTCTTGTTCCATGATCTGTCAGAAGAAACGGCACTCATTTCTGCAGGAGAATGCCGAGGAAGCCCAAAATCCAGTGATGTATGCGAAAGCCGCGAAGAACCCAACAGAGCTTGAAGGCATGCGCCAGTGTCATCTGCGTGACGCCGCCGCGCTGGTAGGAGACTGCCCGAGAACTGGCTACGTGTAACACGTATGGCCATGCAGTGCATCTACTTTGCTTGGCTTGAGAAACAAATCGAAGCGGGGAACGACCAGCTCACCGAAGTGTCCGTTGCTGATAAACTGGCGCAGCTTCGTGCGTGAGTAGCATTCGCGTGTGACGCGATAGCTAAAAGATGCTGTGGATGCCACGGGTAGTGCGCAGAAAGACTTCATGGGACTGAGCTTTGACACTATTTCTGCATCTGGCGCAAATGGTGCTGTCATCCATTATAAGCCGGAGCCAGAGACCTGTGCTGCCGTAAACGGACAGCAATTGTACTTGTGTGACTCTGGTGGACAGTATCGGTATTACAGCGCTTGGCAGCGCGTTGTATTCACTGGCGGTGCACTGGTGTGACACAGCGACGGAACCACCGATGTCACCAGGACGCTGCATTTTGGCACACCTAGTGAGCGCGAGCGCGAATGCTTTACACGCGTACTCCAAGGGCACATCGCATTGGATCGCGTTACATTTCCAGTTGGACTAAGTGGTATGTGAGCATGTGCATCGAAGACGGTGTCATAATGGGAGTGGTTGCATTGGATCGGCGCAGGCATGTTCCTGGACGTATTGGCACGCACACCACTCTGGCAGGCGGGATTGGACTACCGACACGGCACCGGCCACGGCGTAGGCTCGTTTCTTAATGTGCACGAGGGGCCACAAGGCATCAGTATGCGAGCCAGCCTATTGGACGTGGCCCTGGAGCCTGGAATGACAGTGACAAACGGTAATCGGGAAGGGTGATGGAAGACCAAGCATGCGCGCGCACCCACGCACACACACACGCACCCACACACCAACTCACACACTTTAACCATACACAGAGCCTGGCTACTACGAGGAGAACGCGTTCGGTATTCGCATCGAAAACGTCATGCTGGTGCGGCGCGAAGACGATCTGCCCAACAACTTCGGTGGACGCGGGTATCTAGGTTTCGAGCATGTCACATTAGTGCCGATGCAGCGGCGGATGATTTCCGAGGGACTGTTGCAGCCGTTCGAGAAGGACTGGCTTAACCAGTACCACGCGGAATGTCTATCCAAAGTAGGCGCGCTGCTACAACAGCAGCAACAAGTGGAAGCGCTCGCTTGGCTGGAACGAGAATGCCAGCCGATCAAGTGAAGTGACGCGACTGCGGCAGTATTATCTATCTCACCGCGCCAATCAGAAATGGACACACTGTGTGGTCGGCGGTCTTTTCTTCGTCATGGACCGTCATGGCATTTTGTTTCTCTTTTCTAGCCGCGTGGGAACACCAAATTCCCCACTTTGCTTCTTCGTCACGTCTGCCTCTGGCCGTGGCTTTTCGCCAGCCAACATGCGCCTATGCCTTTTTATCGTGTCGCTCGCTCCGCTGGCTTCTGCCTGGGGCGAACGCACGCATAAACAGATATTCGCCGGGGCGCTAGAAAACGTTTCGCCGCACACACTCCTCCACTTTCTCCAAATCGTAAACCCCAGCGAGGACATGACCCTGCAACAGTTCCTCGCCTACTCCGTACAAGCCGATCTTGAACGACGCCGGAACGCCGGGTACCACTACATCCAAGGCGCGCTATCCTCCAAGTGTGAGCTCTCGTTTCAGCGCGATTGTCCTGAACGGTCGTGTGTCGTCTCCGCTGTGACCGACTTCACACTGACCATTATGAGAGCGGCTTCACAGCGAAGGAGGCATCCAAATCTGATCTTCCCCTTCTCGACCCTGCTTCGCCCGCTGTACTGGCTGGTGCATGTGATCAGCGACGAAGCACAGCCGCTTCACGCCACCAACATAAGAGATGGCGGAAACTCGGTGATTGCGCGATGGGCGTCGATGCGTAACAAACCCGGTCAAGACATCTCGCTTCACTCGCTTTGGGATGATCTCATTGTCGACGCGCTCATCCAGAAGCGAAAGTTGACGCTTGAGGTGTGGCAGCGAGGTGTGGTGGAGACGGCAGCATACGGACGCCAATTGAACGAGGATGAATTCCAGTCCAAAGGCTACGTGTCGCCGGAAGATATCATGCTTACGAGCGAGTGTCTGGGAATGACTGATTTGCACGTCGATACACTGGACAGATGCTTCATGTCGCTAGCGAGGCTCACAAACGCGGAAAACTGCGCGCCAGTGCCGCTGAACAACGCCATGTCTAACGGAGCAACAGGCACCCTTTGGAGCACAGGAAGAATCGGTGGCAATATTTCTGATTATGCGAGCGAAGTGTCTACTATCGTTAGCCGACAGATCTTGCGTGCTATTGTTTGGCTCAGCTGGGTGCTTGATCTTGCTTTCAGAAACTATCCGAAAACCACAGAGATCACGCCAGGCATCCAAAAGCTCCTTATCCAGCTGGGTGTCAAGTCGACTGAGCGCGTGGCGAAATACATAGACGACCAGCGCCCATGGTCGCCTTACAATGCCGCTTCGACCACGACAGCCTCCACATACGAGTATCCCACCTACACACCGATCATGACCCCGACTCCGGCTCCGCCTTCATACCCTCACGCCAACACTCCGTCTTCGTATTCCCACGTCAACGCTCCGCCTTCGTACTCTCACGCCAACACTCCGTCTTCGTACTCTCATGCCAACACTCCAAAATTGAGAATGTCGCCAACGCGTTCTTTGTCCAAACAATCGGAAGCTCCTGTGCAGCCGTATCTTCCGAAATTCACCGTTACCTCGACTCCGTCGGTGTCGATTCCTGGATCGTCCATGTACAACGGAGGCTACTACTCAGAACCGGCGTCACCGTCGTTCTACAGCGCACCACCGTCGTTCTACGGCACATCATCGAAAATCCCCCATTACTCAAGCAGTGCACCGTCAAACAGACCCTTTGCTGCCGCACCACCGTTCCCCGTTCCGCACAGACACGGAGAATCCCTGCACCCAAAAGCAAGTCCAGATCCAACGCTGTACGATGACACTGTGTTCTGGTTTGACATCTGATCTTGCGGTCATCAAGTGCGCGAAAGTACTGCGGTGGCGATGGCTATCCCAACAGCAACATTTACACATAGAAATGGTGGCATAGATGAGCGCGGGAACGAGGAAGGTGTACGAGAGAAAAGCGGGGGCGTGCGGTATATTATGATATGGCGTGGCGAGGGATGCAAGTACGGAGCGGCATTTGCAAAGCAGAAAAGAGAAGTGTGGGCCTGCAACGATAATGATACCGTCGCTGGCCCACACTTCTCTTGTTATAGACGTTCGTGGGGGAAATCAGGAAAAGCATGGGAACGTGTGGAAATGGGGGCGTCGATGCTAGACAATAAGCTACATCACTTATCTACTCTATTGATGTTAACTTCCTCGCGAACATTGCCACTCGCCGTTTCCTCACATCCACACGCATGATGGTCTGCCTAGCAAAAGCGGCCTCAACAAGCATATCACAGAGAGTCAGCACATCGATGGAAGGTGCAGCGTTACCGTGTGCCGATGTGTAGCGGCGCCATTATGTCATGCACACGTATGTTAGCATCATCACATGCTGACAGGCAGTAGAACCGGGACAAGTAAGGGTGCTGTTGCAGTCATCGCAAGCATAGTCTCAGCCTCAGCCTCAATCTCAACCCCATGCAATGCTTCCTCGTTAATGCCAATGAATCTGTGACGGTAATAGTGCGTTTTCTGATTGGAAACACAATTCACGCTAAAATAACGCTTAAAACCAATGCAGATGGTTGTCTTATTGTACTATTAGCTGCTTTCCATGCATCATGCATCATATGCGCACCCACACACCCGACCAATAAAGAAACAATGAACAAAAGAGACGGAGCGACACTACCGTGCACCGACCAACAGTGTCCGATTCAACTCTACCCAACGTTCCACGTAAATCGCCACACTGCCGTGCGTCTTGTCCGAGTACTTGCGATAGATGATGCGCTGATTGCCTAGATCAAGCAGTGTCTTGAACAACAGCTGCACAAACGGGTTGAGCTGATTCTCCGTGTACCCAGAATAGTATATGTGCGCGTCAGTCTACAGCGTTATGTAACGTGGAAGCACAGAAGCAGATATCCGCCCATATCCCCGCCTCCACTTACCCATTTACGGTTGTTGAACATTTTTATGGCGAGCAAGTAGCTACCGGCTGCCCAATGGCTCGGCACAAATGACAAGAAGCTCTCGCTTAGTAACATCGTCTCCAGCAAATACTTGGCAATAGTGCGCGGATACGTTTCGTAGTTGTCGGCAGTGTTGATACGTCGGAGAAAGTTCAACGGAACCGGCCAGCCTAGTTCGTACTTAAGCGTGCCAACCATGTATCGCTCAGCACTCTTAAATGCCTCCGCTGAATACTGCCCGCTCAGCACCACAAGAAAATCTTGCAGCCGCGGCGTCACTACTTCCTCAAACTTAGCGGCCACTAGCATGGCCACCGATCCAAGCAATTGAAGACGCTCCATGCGAATTCGTTTCAGCGAGAGAAACCGATCCATCAAATTGACCGCCAGAAAAAGGGTTTCCGGTAGCAACCGCAATGCTATGTCCATCTCCGCCATCCAGTCGACCAGTATAGCGCGCATCCGCCACGTAATTCCGTCTTGGATGAGCATGTAATTAGGGTCGGGTTTCAGATTGATCTGGCGAGGAGAGTGTTGTCAATCGAAATGCACACGCCCACCCGTGGAATAGCGTACCTCTTGCTGACGCATGTGCCGAAAAATGTCAACTACATATTCGCCAGCCATCGACAGATCGTTGTCTTTCGCCTCCTCAAACGTTGCCATTACAAGCCGCACTTGCTCTTCATCTTCCATGTCCATTCTCGCTCCCGTATAGTCTTCCATATCAATATCGTCCATATACTTTTTAAGCGTTTCCGTCCCGGTGGCTGCGGAGTCGGTAGATGCCATCGATAGGTCATCTGTGTGCGGATAGTCATAGCCATCATGTGCGTCAGACATTGCTTCGTCCAAGCTGCCACTCTGCTTTGACCGCGTGCTTGTTGTTGTTGTTGTCACGCCGGACCTTGCGCTCACGGCCGTATTAGGTGCGTCTTGGGCCGGTAATGTCGGTGCATCGTGGTCGAATTCGCGTGATCGCAGCTTTAGCAAATGCGCAGAAGAGGAGGAGGGGGAGGAGGAGAAAGAAAGAGAAGCTTCGCCAAGGCTAGAGGACATGTCAAGCGAATTAGGCGCTTTTTGTGATCCTAACGAGGAGCCGCCAGCGCTCCTGCAATGCATCTGATCATCAAGGTCAGGCCGTGCTGTGCTCAGATGCTTGGTCGACTTGTCAATCACAAACGACTTCGTGTCGCCACAAGGCAGCAACTGCAAAGCGTTATCTCCGCAATCCACCTACGCTTACATTTAACCGGTTTGACGCGTTTCCCAGAACCTCTTTCCCAACAGATCCGACAGAAGGAGGACTGCGCGGAGCTCGTCTTCGCGCACCACGACTGGCCTCTCGAAAGGTTTGAGGCCGCCGTGGCACATGATCGTTATTGGCGGTGGCCGGTATGAAGTGTCCCGAAGAAGCCGTATTAGTGGTATGGCTTTGCAGTGGTGGTCCGGTCAATGTCGACGCGACTATGCGCGAGCTCTTGGTCCCGCCCTCGACAACCATGTTGGCAGGCAATGCGTTCTCGTCCTGTACACTGGGGCAAGCTATTTCGCGATTGCTATAGCGCTCCATCTAGCAGTGGTTGAGTGAACGTCGATCACGAGCACCCACCAATCTACGGCTGCTCATCTAGTCAACGCCTACCGATTATCCGAGAAAACGGGAATGAAACACTATGGCAGCTGTTGGCGCAGGCGATTGGCGGAGGGCAGCCAGGCGCGATGGTTGTGTGTAGGGCGGAGTTGCTGTGGCGAGTAGTAACAATAACAGTGGAGAAGACGCTTTTTTCCAGCAGTGCGCTTAGGGACAGGTCCAAGTAGCAAATATCAATTCTCACATCAATTCCCACATCAATCCCCTTGACTTTTTATTGAGATTGCACCGGTTGGCCAGCTGCTGGTTTTCCCGACTTCCTCGCCGACTTCTTCTTCTCCTCTTTAAAGACGCCAGAGCCGCTTCCATACTTGACTTTCCATTCATCTTCCATTTTGGGGTCGATGCGTGAGAAAAGGTAGCCGGGTTTGCCGATGCGATGACCTGACAGAATAGCCAGTTGCCACTGATCTGTCAGCTTCATCGCGGGCATGTTCAGTTGTTGCAGAATGGACTCAGAAGTGGCTGGCATAAACGGATAGATGAGCGCGGCCAGCAGGTTGACCAGGTTGACAGCGACGGCTGTGACAGTGTCACATCGTGCGCGTTGTTGGGCGAAAAGAGTGTTGTCGATCTTCTGGTCTTGCAGATAAGCATTGCCGCGTTGTGACACATCCATGGCGAGCTTGAGGCCGGCTCTGAGCTTCACTTGGCCCATAGCTTCTGTGTACTGTCGCACCAGTTCATTGACGCTCGCAAGTAGCGCCTGTTCCGGCTCTTCGTCCATACGATAAGCGGGCACAACGGAGGCATACTTGTCTGAGTCCATAAACTTGATCACGCGATTGCAGAAGTTCCCGAGATTGGCTAGCAGCTCGTTGTTGGTTTTTGCGATCAGCTCTTTCCACGTGAATGCGGAATCGCTGGATTCCGGACGCGAAGAGATCAAATAGTATCGCCAAACCGATGGCGGCACACCGCTATGCTCTGCATTGTTGCCGAACACACCGATATTCCGGCTCTTGGAAAACTTGGTATCCTCGTAGTTGAGATACTCTAGTGTTGCAAATGGATGAGCACACACAGCAGCGTCCGTTCGGCTTACCAGTGGTGTTGATGTGGTGCAGCATCGTCCAAGAGTCGCGTGTGCCTATCAGCGAGCTTGGGAAGACCACTGTGTGAAACGGGACATTGTCTTTGCCCATGAATTGGTACAGCTTCACCTGGTCAGGATTCTTCCACCACTGCTTCCACTCTTTCGTGTAGTTGGCGGTGATGGAGACGTAGCCGATGCAGGCGTCAAACCACACGTAGAACACCTTGTTTTCGTACCCTTTCATTGGCACAGGCGTGCCCCATTTAAGATCGCGTGTAATGCAGCGCGGCTGTAGGCCCTCGCGCAGCCATGACTGTGTGATTGTGCGGCTGTTGGCGCTCCAGTTGCCTGTCACCAGTATCAGTAAAGACAGTCAGCCTGTGAAAACGCCAAAGACAAAGAATCGTGCACGCACCTTTATCGGAATGCACTTTGCAAAACGTCTCACATTCCGGCTGTAGCTTTGGCAGATCCAAAAACAAGTGCGTGGATTCTCGCAGAACGGGGGTGTTTCCATCCAGCTTGCAGCGAGGTTGTTTGAGTTCGTTCGCATTTAGCAGTCGCCCACACTGGTCACACTGGTCGCCCCGTGCATCGTTGTACGCGCAGTGAGGACAAATGCCTTCGACAAACCGATCCGCCAGGAATCGATCGCACGCCTCGCAATACTGCTGGACGATCGACTCCTCGCATATGTAGCCGTTTGCATAAAGGCGGTGAAAGATGTCTTGAGTGATACTGGTCACACGAGAAGGAGGATAAGTATGCGCAGGTGTCTGCGCGAGCACACACGCACCTAGTCTGTTCTGGAGTGGTGGTACGGCCGAAGTAGTCAAAGTCGATCTCGAACCATTTGTACACGTCGCTGTGGATCTTGTAGAACTTGGCACACAATTCCTCACACGATATTCCCTCTTCCAGCGCCTTCGTTTCAGTGGCAGTTCCGTATTCATCCGTGCCACAGATGTACACGGCATTGACTTCGCGGATGCGGCAGTACCGCGAAAACACGTCAGCGCTCAGGACGGCGCCAATGATATTGCCAATGTGAGGCACATTGTTCACGTAGGGCAATGCAGATGTGATCAGAATGTTTTCTTCTCCTTCTTTTGGCAATCTGTAGGCAAGTGTCAGCGAGCGTGTCGCACAACAGCGGCGAATGCGCAACCGACTTAATCGATTTGGTTTGTAGATCAATCACCAACGATGCGTCGATCTTCCGGTGTGATGCGTCAGCAGTGATGGCTGCATCGCGCACATTTATCTGTTAAATCAGCGACGACTGCAACAACACGCGCAACTCACATACTTGCATTTCAATAAGCTGCAAAGCTTTGACAACACTTGGATGAGCAGTCACTTTTCCAAACCATGCCATGACCTCGGAATGCTGTCCATCCACAGTATCTTTTGCAAGACTTAGACGGTGATGCAGTGTGGCAAAGAGAATGATGTCCACGGCTCTGAGTGTGTCCACCTTCAGAAGCGTAAGGACACCTGCATAGCGAGATGCTTGACATACATTCTGCAGTGCATCAATGCTGCCGAGCCTAGATCTGGCCTCGACAAGGTCTTCGATATCGTTTGCGTGTCGCAAGGTACGCTCCTCCCACTCAATCACCTCTTCGTGTCGAAGTTCTCCACGGCCAGCAGTACCACACAGATAGCTTGTACACGTTACTACAGCCATGCACCAAGATTACCGAACAGCCGCGTTTGCCACGCTTATCCTGTGAGCACTGTTGCCAATCTCCAGCACAGGCATTCCGCTCGCTGCTGCCCATTAGCACCGTCTGTGCTCCACCACGTACCTGTATGGACCAGCTGGAAGTCGTCTTTCCCGGCAGTGTACAGCGCAATCGTTATTTTCAATAAACTTGCATGCGCTTTGGATCCACGCGTGCACGCGGACGCATGAAGCTGAAGCTGCTGCGACATGGCCTGGCTAAGATGTGAGGCGAAAGACCGACAGATAAGGCACGCTGTTTTTTTCGCCACCTGCTGCCTCTGCGCGCTCTCATGCTTCGGTAGCAGCCGGTTGTGTAAACAAATGAACAACCAAAGCGTGCGTTAGAGAGGACGATTCCGAAAGAAGTGCTGTAGTGCTTGCTGCTGGTGGCTGTTCTTTTGCGCGGATCAATGGTGGAATAGGCAGCAGCTCGACAGCAAACTGGCAATGCTGCCATTCTCACAGCCTGCAGTGCAAAACCAATAGCCGCAGATCTTGGCAGCATCGTGTGGAGAAGATGATAACACCTGGTACACACGCTGCTGAGCAGTAGCATGAGTAGTGGTGGGTCGAGCATTGGTATGCACATACACACACGCACACTGCCTATGCCTGAAGGGGGAACACAGCAGAACACCGCTCACCTTGCCTCAACACATCATGCTCACATGCTGTGCAATAGCATGCGTCGTCAAAACGGTAGCCGACACCCGCTGTTTCATCATGCTGCAGTCATTGCCTACGCAGCATACTATGTTTATTACGCCCTCCCCTACCTCGTTTCCTCGTTCCTCCATCTGTTAAAACACCACGCCGTACCTACACCGATGCCCGCATTAGCGGTGCTGCCAAGGCCCATTGAGTGTCAGCCACGCCGCACCCGTCACCGCGGCCAAAACCCCGGCCGTAGTCCACATCCAACACCACCCAACACCAGTGGAGTCTGCCTGTCGACGACGTTTGCCACGCGGGTGTCGACGATGATTGCGCAGCTTGGATTTGGCCGCTGGCGAGGGCGCGGACGAGGGCGACGACGACGACGACGACCGCATCGCTCCCATGGCATCGGCATCGGCAAAATGAAACGATTCGAGCTCTACATACCCAAATGTTTGCTTGATCGGGTTCCAATAGTAATTGCGCCAGTTGGCTTTTGTCAGATCCGCATCACCTGTAGGCACGCCCGTCTGCTCTAATCGTAGAGTGCACGAGCTGGCGCCTTCGGTGATGGTAAATGACACCGTGGAATAGCAACCTAGAGGGCAAGGCGTAAGACGCGACAAGCGCTCGCGGTGCAGCCGCGGGCAGACTCACCCTCAGGCCAGGTGCTTAGACGCCATTCTTGCGTAAGAGATCGAGGTGCTTCCTACGAGTGAGCGAATGCGTGCGCAAGCATGTGTGTCAATGGTCGCGAGGTGAGAGAAGAAAAGGGGCCTTACAAACGATTTCACAGTGCCACGCACGTTTCCTCCGAACAGAGTGTACGGATGATCAGGCTGCAATTGGAAGTTAACCGGGCCCCGCGTCCACACTTGCAAACGTTGTGGTTGCGTCAGTGTCTCCCAAAGATCGGCAGCACTGCACATGAATTCAACTGTGTCGGTGATTTTTGCGATGGTGTAGGCACCAGACTTTGCGCTAGGAGCGTGGGCAGTAGTGGTGGTGGTGATAGGAACAGACGAAGCTGGTGCGTTGCTGGCGGAGGCAAGAGGAGCGGTGACGCTGGGTGCACTAGCAGCATCGGACTCGATATAGACGTCCTTGGCATGTGCTACCATGGTTAAGCCAATAGACAAAACGGTGAAAGAGGGCAGGAAAAGAGACACAGCCCCACCTACCGTCAATAAGGTCTTTGGAGAACTTGGCGAATCGTGTGCGGAGCAGTGGCGTGAGCTCTTTGCGCACCAGCTGTCGCACCAACTCCGGCTTTGACCCTTGCTCATCCACAATCACATCGAACTAAGCACGCGTCAGAGCAAGAACAAGCACAAGAGAGGAGGAGAGAGAAGAGCACACTCCTGGATTCTCGTGTGTGTTTGGCACCTACCACGTACTCATCGATATCTGTATCGTGTGCTATCTCAGGCACTTCGATACGACCAGTGACGCGATCACCACCCGATAACGCTCCTATCTCGCCACCACACACGCTTAGCACATGCAAACAGGGCAGATAAAATGTGCTGCAAGCAGAAAAACGCACCTTCCCACTGCAGCGTGAGCTTCAGATCGAACAACGTGATAATTTTCCCCTTGCGCTGGTTCAGATCCACGTCGCCAGAGATGTCCGACAGCCGTGTCGTCTTTGCTGACGCACCGTCTTTCCCTTGCACTTGCACTTGCATCAGTTCTCGTTCGAAGTAGTCTTTCGCCCAGTTGAAACAGTTCTTTTCGGTCCAATGCCTACCGTAAACACGCAACAACAGCATCAGCACCAGCACCAGCACCAGCACCGACGGCTATTGAGAGGCGCATTGCGGCAACGAACCAGTTGTTGACGTTTTTCCAGTTTGCCATGGTGGAGGCAGACGTAGTACCGGACATGACTGTGTGCAGCAGGCGGATGAAGAATGTGGTCGAGCTTTTTCGAAGCGCGACGCGCGGCTCGATCGCTTTTTGACCGTAGCAAGTGTACCACATGCATTCTATTCCCGCCATCCACGTCTGATGTTTGGCACAATGGCCCCACCAGCTGGTTGGTGTAGACAAGGCAAGCGGTGCGGCGTGTTGCAGAGCAGACGGACCATGCGAGATGGCAGACGTGTTATCTTTGTTTTCGTGGCGATGTCTTGGACTACGGGGAGTTGTCATGCGGCTGCTCCGTTGTTGAGCATGATGTAAGCTGCGGATGTGTGGTACGCATCGGCGCAAACGTAATGAACGAGCTTATGAGAAGACAGGCTGCTCATCGCAATGTGAAACTGCAGCTTGCGCAATAAAACTAGCATTTACAGACTGTCTTCTAAAAGCGGAGCAGTGGCTGTCGTCGTCGCTGCTGTTGTCGTCGTTGTCGTCGTCGTCGTCGTGTCGGCTCCTTCTTCTGTGTTCAAAATTTGAGCCGCCGCCTTGCTCGCTTGCTCCAAGCCTGCGTGTGACTCGTGTATGTTTGAGTTTATGGTGACAGTGGTAGCGGTCGTGTTGAGGATGCTGATGGTGCCGTAGTTGGAGAGCGATGGACGATGGCTGGTGGGAAAGAAGATGGGCATAACCGCGCGTTGCACCTGTATCTTGTTATGTACTATCACGGCAGGGCATGAGCATTGTGCGGAAAAAGGACAGGTAGCGACAGGCAAAAGCATACGCGACGACACTTACCATCCACATACAGATCTGTCTCATCGATGATTTCCTAAAAGAGATGAGCATGAGATGGTATTAGCGATGAAGAGGAGGAGGAGCAGCAGGAGCAGCAGGAGCAGCAACAGCACATACCTCACCAATCAGTTCTTCGATGATGTCCTCTAGCGTAATGACACCCAGATAATCGACGCTGTCGGTGAGCAGGTTTCTTTGGTGGTTGGTCACCAATGCCATGTGACCTAACACGTAAGACATGATGGTGAACGCGTTCCTTATTCCACTGCCAACCTACTTTTTCCTTCTTGAAAAAAGTTCATCAGATCCAAGCAATTGGTGTTGGCGGCGACTTCGGGCAGCTGGGACAGCCGGAAGGAGCGCACGGGCTTTCGATCATCAGGATCGTAAGTGATCAGACGTTTCACAATGAGCATGCCGGCAAAACTGGTTTTATCGAGACCGCGCACGGGAATACGGCTGTATCCGTTTCGCAGGATCTAAAGAGAAACGCGTGTTTAGTGTGTGTGCAGAGGGGCGGCTCTCTGTGACAGACCTCGTTCATGATGGATTGGTCGAGCACCTGGTCGATATCCAAAGTGTACACATCTTGTATCGGCGTCATCACCGCACTCACCGGCTTTTCGGCAAGATCCAGCACCGAGTGTATGATCGTCACCTCGTCGGCATGCAGTGTCCCCAGGCGACCAGACTGATGCATTTGCACCAAAGCCTTAAGCTCTGCACCCCGCTGAGAGGGTGAACGAAAGCACGCGTCGTGTACCAGCTTTGCGGTAGGCCACACCCGCGTGTTCGCCCAACCATCGATCGAGCAAAGCGGCGGTAGGATAGACCACCGGAGACAACGCATACATCAGCAAGCGAACAACCCCAGCCAAGTAAGAACCGATGGCCAATCCATGGCGCACGCATATAGCTGGATGGAAATGCGTCAGCATGCGACGGCAGCCCCCTGTGTTGGGCGTGGAGACCTTGGGGAAGGATCCTACAGCCACCCCGTCATTACAACGCGTATTGCCAGCAACTTACTCGCCAAACAGCACGATCAACACGGTGGATACAACCACGGCTTTCAGGCCACTTCCAAACAGCCGATCTAGCACTACGGGCAGTGTCTCGTTCACCACCACATTGCCCAAGAGCAGAGTGATCAGCACGCGGTGCCGTTGGTTCGAAAGTAAATTGGACACGGCATTCGCCTGTTTTCTCACGTTTTGATTGTCACTGCATACCAACGCTGACAGATGCATGTCGTCTTGGCTGAGCAGGCCCAGCGCCAAGCCTACGCACCGGATGAAAAGTGTCCACGCGATGAGACGGTACGCACCCGATAACACACCGCCAACAAGCACTAGAATCAAGGCAAGCAATGCGGTGAACGGGGTGGAAGTAATGATCCACCAGTCGTCAGAAATAGCATCGGCGATCAACATGTGGCGATGGGAACAAGTGGGTGCGACAGCGGTTGGCGCCTTGCTTTCTTGGTGGCCCACCGCTCCGCTCTCCTCCTCCTCCCCCTCTTCCCCTCCTTCTCCCGTCTCTCGCATCCGCCCTCCGCCCTCCGCCCTCCGCCGCATCCGTCTCCTCTTCCCTCGTGCATCCACCCTTTCGCAGTGCTGTCATGGACCTGCGTGAGCTGTTGCACGCACCGTTTGACTCCAATGATCTCCGCCAAGACGACGATGATGGCGACTGCCACTCCACCTTCTCCGACACTGCTCCTGCTCCCACTTGGCCTCCCTTGCCTTCCTACCGTCCGCCTTCACACCGCCACTCGCTTACCTTTGGCGACTCCTTCTACAGCCACCATATGCGGCAGCAACAGCTTCCCCAGCTGCTGCCGCAAACGATGCGCTTGTTCGACTGTGATTGGCCTGACTGTGATAAGGTGTGTGTGTATGCGTGTGTATGCGTGTGTATGCGTGTGTATGCGTGTATGCGTGTGTGTGTGTGTGTGTGTGTGTCTTGCAGCCGTTCTCCTTCTCACTCCCCGCTCACTGACGACATGCGCACGCTTTCACAGTCTTTCTCACGGCGGTCCGACATGTCCAGACATTACCGCATTCACACTGGCGAGCGTCCGTTTGTTTGTGAGTGGCCCGACTGCTGGAAGTCGTTTATCCAACGCTCTGCTCTGACCGTGCATCAGCGCACGCATACTGGCGAGCGGCCACACGCGTGTGAATGGGTCGACTGCTATCGTACCTTCAGTGATGTATGAAGTGACACTGTAACATCGTTGCTGTTGTTGCTGCTGTCATCGTTGTCGTTGTCGTTGTCGTTGCATTTTGCTCACCTACCTGTCCATATGTAGTCTTCCTCATTGGCGCGACATCGTCGCACGCATACTGGTCGGCGTCCATACGTGTGTCCCGACGGCGGATGCTCGCGCACCTTTACACGGCGTACCACGCTTACCAAACATCTTCGTGCGCATGCTGAAGCATCCGACTCGATAGCCGAGCCGACTGGGCTAAGTCCGCGCACTTCCATGGAGTCCATATCGAGTATCGGGATGGTCAGTATTGGCTCCATCAGCAATCCACGCACACCAGAACCTGCACCTGCGCAGTTGTGCGGCGTGTTTCAGAACGCGTTGGTACTGCGTGATGCTGCGCCGGGCAGTGGATCGTCGTCACCACATTTACCTCATCCGCACGCCATCAGCGCCTTGTTGTCACCCAGCACGCCACCCATTGCATTGTCTTCCGTCATCGACAGCGCCTCTTGTATCGTATCGTCTTGCCACACCAGCGACACCACGCTTATGTCCGTGCCCGAGACATCGCTATGGACAGCGTCCTCGCTGTCGTTGCGAGAGCTTCGGCGGCCGCTTAGCTGGCTGGAGCGCCAGTCGCTGCTGATGTCCTCGTCGAAACTACCGCTGACGGAGCGTCGTTCACTCTCCTCGCTGCGACTGGAGGACGGTCGTCGTGGCCCCTTGTCGTGAACCGTTGCATGAATGCGCGACAGGATATCCTATGGCATGTTTCCGCATTCGGTGTTTTTTGTTCCATCCTTGTGCTCTCTTTTCCATCTTCCGATTGCGACGTGTGTACAAAGTCCGGTGTCTGCGGACGACTGTTTCCCATCCCATCTTCCGTCTACCCGCGCATTGGTTCCTCTCCTGTGAGCGATATTAATTTGCATGTACAATTCCTTCCTCCCTTCCTCCCTTCCTCCAAGCCGGCGATGTTAGAGGACAGCTTGAGGATGGCGATGATGCAGCTTTTGTTGCATTAGTGCCAGAAAAATATTAGAAGTTAGACCAGCTAGCAGCAGCAGCCTTGTCTCTATTCCCGCCCTTGAATACAACGTTTTCTTTGAACCGCTACCAGCATGGCCAGCGACTGCTCGTGCGTCCTTGCTAGCACCGTAGTGCGGGGCTTGTGCGTGATAGGCGCGTGGTCGTGTGTGCGATTGGAGGGCGAGCTAGCCTTCCACGTCTCCACTATTCGCTGTTCCCGTCACATGAAGACACCACGGCCATTGGTGACACCCACGACGCCCATTTTGGACTGCGCCTCTCCACCGGACACGCCGCTCCCTCCCACATTCGATGTCTTTCGCCGTAGATGCGGAGGCAGATCCACGCTCAGCCTATCTGCATCCTCCGCCTCCTTCCCCCGCCACCACCATCACCACCGCCGCCGCCGCTCATCCCGTGGTATTTGCATACGGCCTGCTTGTTCCTTCCACCGACCCCGCCGTCACCACCCCCTCCCCTCCACGCCGCATAAAGAAGTGGCTGGCGATGTCTCATGTCGAACCCGCCCGCACCGCATTTCCCAATCGCAGCTTCCCCCAGACGAGCAAGTTTGTGCGGCGCCTGTTCAAAGGCATTCCCGAACAGTTTCGAGGCTGTGTCTATGCACAATATCTGGCTGACGCTGCGCCTATCACTTCGTCCGATTACAATGTGTGTAGCCTCTCCGGCTTAGACTATGTTGACGTGGCGTGGCTAGACCCTGTGCGAGCAGCGTACAACGTGGGATCGCCAGATTGATCTGGACGTGAACCGTACGTGGCGCTCGCATGTTCTCTTTCACCAGCGCTATTCGCGTGGGTAAGCGTGTTCTCAATAGTCACCCTTGCCATATGCTAATGCATAATGCGTCTCCTTTCTTGCTCTCCTTCGTGGGTGGTTGCTAGTCAGCGTGATCTGTATGACGTCTTATGTGCCTATGCTGTATGGGACAACACGCTGGGCTACTGTCAGGGAATGAGCTACTTTGCCGCCGTCCTCTTATGCTATCTGTCGCCTGCACAGACATTCGCTGCTCTGCGCAAGCTGTTAGGAAAGAATGACGCATTTAGTGTGCGAGATTTGTTCCTCCCAGGCCTTCCAGGCCTACTGTGTTGGGGCCGCATGATTCTACCGGACACACATGACACAGCCAGTCACCACTCTGACGGACTGCTGCCCAAACTGTCTCCCAAACTGTCTTCCTATCTGGTATGTCTTCCGTGCGCGCTTTGCTATGCCTGTTGGCTCACGCGTGCATGCGGTCGGTGGCATAGCAAGGCTTGGGTGTAGATGCCACCATGTATTTACCAAAGTGGTGCTGTACATTGTTTAGTGGCCAGCTGCTTGAGTTCCCGGTCATGCTCCGTGTATGGGATGTGATCGCTGTTTTTGGACGACGGGCAGTCCTGGCTACCGTGCTCGGTCTGCTTCTTTACTTCGAAAGTAGGCGCACCAACCTTCTCTCCCGCACCGCCCTCGCTTCGTCTGTACTCACGCATGTGTGCTTATATGCACACACACCCGTCATCAGAAGAGTGGATGCGGATGGGCTTCGAGGAGCTTATGTCAGTGCTCGCAAATGTGTTGCCTGTCCACGATCCCGACCGTCTGATGCGCATTGTACGACGGTTGCTGCTGCGCAAACGCTGGCTGTGGAAGCGCGTGGCACAGCTGGAACAAACTTGTGCTTAACTTCTTGCCCTACACACCTACTCCATACATTTAAGACATGTAGTTTTATGTATTTTGCACCTAGACCTTGATAGAAGTTGTTATTTTCTTCTTCGTCTGCGTGGGTCGTGGGTCGTGGGTTGTGCGGTGATAGCTTCGTTGACGGTGGGCTGCTTCTCGATGGGTCAGATTCCATCGAACATAGCAGCCATTGCTTTGTGCCTGCGCTGTGCATGGATGCTAGCAAGTGCCGGTGCAAGCAGACGGTGTGAACAGGCGATGGAAGTCGCTGAGCGCGCTTCGCCGTGCGCGAGATCGATCCCCGCGAAATCGCCCTTTCCCTCACATGAAGCGCCAACGCCCGACCGCGCGGCTGCAATTGCAGCTACTGGCACTGGTGTCGATTTTGGTGCTACTTGGCCTTCTCTACATCTTCGTTCTGCTCTCTCGTCGGTCCGTGGGTGCGTCAGGCCATCTCTTTGCATCGGCACCGCTCGCGCTACCCACAGATCCATGGGCGCGCTTCCCGCCCTCGCTCCGGCACCTACTATGTCAGCCCAAAATCTATGTGTACACACTACCACCCCATCTCCAGCTGAACCAAACGATGTTAGAGCGCTGCCATGACGCCAATTACAACTATCACTCCGAGGTCCTACTTCCGCAGCTGCTGCAAGACCCGTCGCGCGAGTTCAGGCGGCTGTACTTTACCGAGAACCCGGAAGAAGCCACGCTTTTTCTGATTCCGTTCCTGGGCTCATGCTGGCTCCACCACTGTTGGCGGCGCAGCAACTGGGATTGGGAGCAACGCTGTGATGTGGATCAGCTGTATGTGCACCCAGTCATGGACTGGATCACGCAGCAGCATCCGTATTGGAACCGCACACAGGGCCGAGACCATATTATGATCCATCCAATGGACAAACGTGACGCCTACTACCAAGACACGCGTCTCCGGAATGCCAGCTTCCTTGTCACCAACGGAGATCGCCGCACAGCAGCAGTGGTGGAGGAGAAGCAGCAAGGATTTCGCGCACATCGGGACGTTGTGGTGCCATCCACCACACGACCGCTGGCAGCGCTAGATGCGGATTCGACCATTCGTGTAGGTGTGAGCGGACTGAATGCGTCGCGCGACATCCTCGCTTTCTTCCGCGGATGCTGCCACAGTGTGCAGCCTCATGACCAGTACTCACACGGTGTCCGCTCGGTGATATTTCAGCTGAAAGATCGCCCTGGGTTTGACATCGACGAGGCGGGGGACGACGACACGTATCTCGCACGACTTAGCCGAACGCGGTTCGGACTGAGTCCGGAAGGGTGGACGCTGGACAACACGCGTCTTTGGGAGTATTTGGCACACGGCGTGGTGCCAGTGGTGATAGCGGACGGGATTGTGCTTCCGTTTGAGGCGGACGTGGACTGGGACGGGATGATCGTTCGTGTGCGACGAGACGAAGTACATCTGCTGGAGCAAATACTCACCCAGGAGACCAGCACGGAAGAGTGGACACGACGACAGCGACGGGTGTGGCAGATAGGACGCAGGCTGAACCTGGATGCAGACGCGTGGCACTATATTGTGCGTGGACTGTGTCGAGCGCACCAACTGGAAGATAGAGTGATTGTAGATTGGTAACTGTAAGGGATGACGGAGCAAGCGTAGAGGTAATATTACTACACAGCATGCGACTGGAATGTCGGTGGTTTATTTATCTATCTGCACGTGTGTGTGTGTGTGTGTGGACAGGCGGAGTGTGGACAAGCGGTGCGTGGCTATGGGCGTGAATGCGTTTTACTGGCTCATCGAAAAAGCGAGAGCGTGAGAGCGGCTGAGTGTGCCGTCGCTCCACTTCGCCGTGCAACACCGCCCCAGCAGCACACATGGCTTTGCACAAGCATGTCTGACGTTTCTGCGGAACAACGGTTGACGCTTGGATGCGCATCTTCTGCATTGCACGGTCTCAGCAGGAGCAAGCATGTGTTCGTGGTATGCGCTGTCTTCCTCCGCTCGCCCCGCCTTGCACACCGGCCACACACCAGCCACACACTCCTACAACCCCCCCACCGTCCACCCGTCCACCCGTCCACCAACATCCTTCAGACGCGGTGGCTGTACGTGTGCGCAGGTAGTGGCGCGCAGAGCAAGGAAGCGGGCGACACGGAACAAGACAGGCAGACAGACAAAGATACAGAAAAGCGGTTTTAGCATGTTTGGCGTGACGAATTAATAAACGCACTAATCACGGCAAAGTCACACGACCTGCGCTTGTTCGCGGTGGCACTAGTGCGCGGTGGCACGGGGCTACGTGTTCCGTGTGGGGCCAGCGCTTTGTCTCCACCCGTTTTCCGGTCCCATCATGTTCTCCGCCATAGGCTGGGCATCGTTATACAGTGATCCAGAGGCTAGGCGATGAAGTGGATGTGGCGGAGGCAGTACAGGCTGTTCGAACTGTCGTGGCGACCACGCTCTTGTCCCCACGCCATCCATCGCAGCTGTAGATGTAGTGTACATCGGGTAAGGGTGGAATCGGGGGAGCGAAATTAGAGTATCAGGCGGGTAGAGAAGGGTGGGGGCCATGGAAGGCCGTGGGTGTGGTAAGTGTCCTAGTAAGGGGTCCGACACCTGCGGCCAGGTGCCATCAAACGGTGTTGGATAGGGCGGAGGCTGAGCTATGTAGGACGACGACGTTGCCGCATTCGCCGCCGCCGTTCCAATCACAGGCATCGAGCCAAGCCGAGGTCGGATCACTGTGATGGTCGCTTGCGGGCTTTCGTCGTCGCGCGGCGGCTTTCGATCGAGACGTAAACGCATCCGTACACCCACATCGCCCAGCCAACGCGTCCACCCGGTCGCCGGCAACATACCGGGGAATTCCGATCGCGACAGCACTCGGAAAGGAGGCGTAGTAATGGTGTCTAGAGCACGGAACGCTAGTCCGCTGATAGTGCGCGCAAATAGGGTGAACTGCACTCGGAACGTGCCTTCACAGCGCACCAGCAGCTCTGAAAACACCAACAGATATTTTTCTGGCATGTTTAGCACGACGGTTCAGCGGACGGGAGGCGGTACGTTCAAGGGAGGTGGTGCATATCAAGATATGCGGTGATTCAATCGTGCTGCCCACTAGCCAGGACGCGGAGAACGATTCGGAGGAGCAGTGGCCGGTTTCTGGAAGCAGTGTGGCCTGTGTAAACATGATCGGACACTCTGTAGGTGTACTGCACTGGGTTTAGCAAAGCAGACGGACTGGCCACGGCACACCTTTCAGAGCCCGGAAGGAGAAGTTCAAGCACCGGTGGGGGATCGAGGGGGCGGTGCTCCGCTAGCCACCCCATGCACGTTATAGGCTAAACCCAGATGAAAACAGGGGAAGAATACGTTTTCGGGACCATCCGACAGCGCGGGATCGAACGGGGTACTGGCAGAGTCGGAGGCGTGGTTCAGACATGTTGTTGGCACATGGAGAGGTGAATTCGCAGCCTACTTGATTGGGCTTCTACCGCTGTTATAAGATCGCCGCACCTATTTCTGGCCGCCGTGCCCCACCGTCGTGCATGTCGCCACGTCGCCGCACACAGCACGCGCATGTTGTCCGGCTGCGTTGAGCGGAGAGAGCGGTTGGTAGCGTGAGAGGTGTGGAGTGCGGTGATGGCGCAGATGGCAACCACGAGCGTACCATTGCTTTATTGCCGCCACTCGGCTCGTCGTTCCGTGTGGTATACGCTAGCATGTATCGGAAGAGCCGGGGGCGTGCGGCGGTCGAAGTGGGCGCGGTGCACAGTCGATATCTGCCGCACGTCACCACGTACATACATACACGCTGGTCCTGCATCTGCAGCTGTCGCCCGTATCGCCGTATCTGCACGGCATACAATCACTCGTGCATGCGCAAAGGTTCTGCGTCCCTGTGGCGCCGCCTGTTCGACTGACAGGGATGAGCGTGGTGGCGATTGCTACGAATAGACGTGAATGCTGCACCGCCACCCTCGCCTCTACCCCCGCCTCCACCTCCGCCTCCAATACACGCACTCATCAGCCACGACATCGTCGAACAACACGCCGCTGTTGCTGTTGGAGTGGCAGGGTGCAGCGGCGAGGGTGTGGGCGTGGTGCGCTGGCTGGGCGGCGGCATGGCAGTGGGCGTGGTGACGGTGCGGTGCACGGTCTAGAACTTCCCTCGTGGGAAGGCACGTGATCTCTCCCACGCCCTCCCTTGCGAGAGCGTTTTGCTCACGCTTCGCCTCCTCCTTCCTGCCCCGCTGCCCAAATACGTGCATCCGATCGTGTGCAATGCACAAAATGCGTGTTGTCCAGCGTAGGCCATGCTTGTGGATGTGTGCTGGCGGTGGCTGCACGACATAGGGCAGCATATCTCGCTAGCCGTCATTGATGGGACGATGCACGCTGTTGCTTCCAACGATGTTCAACACGCTACCATATCCATTCACACAGCTATCCAATATTATGTGTGCCGACATGGATGGCTCTGCTTCTGTTGCCGCTGTGCTACTGCAAAATAGCAGCTCTAACACGGCTACACAAAAGAATTGCACTGCCCAATAAAGTTGCTTTTGCCTTGCACAAAATTGAATACAGCAGGAGCACACATTTTCTGTCTACCTAGACCGGTGGTGCTGATGAAGGTCACTGAAACGGACACTACTAGCAATACTCATCATCCCGTCATCCCGCCTTCACACAACACATCTTCATGATTGAATACATTTTATTGTGCCAGGACAGCGTCTGCATGAACAGCCTCTGCTCCGCCACGATAAAAATATGAGCATTAATGTCGAGCACTCATCGTGGTTGCTGTCTGTCGACCTACAAGCTGTGCTGCCTGGAACTCTGCCATACGGCGTTCCAGCTCTGGGCGGAAATGCCGTATCAGTCCCTACACCCCGCGCATAAGCACATAGCATGCGAAAACACTCCGCTCACCTGAACAGGCCACGCTGCCGCATCTCCCAACGCACATATGGTATGGCCCTCAATCTCCCGGCTCAGTTCCTCCATCATGTCGATCTCTGCTGATCGGCCTTGACCGCGTTCAAATCTTTCCATCATATTGGCTAACCAGGAGGTGCCCTCGCGACAAGGCGTGCACTGCCCACACGACTCGTGGCGGTAGAAAGCGCTAAGTCGTGAAATGGCACGCACAATATCCGTCGATTTGTCCATAACAATCACCGCAGCAGTCCCGAGGCCAGACTGCACATCTCTCAGTGCATCGAAATCCATCAGCACTTCATTGCAGATGTCTTTGGGCAGCACAGGCACCGACGAACCGCCAGGAATGATCCCCAAAAGGTTGTCCCACCCCCCACGTACACCACCACAGTGGCGCTCAATCAGCTCGCGAAGCGGTATGCTCATCTCCTCTGTACCCAAACCGTGTCACGCCCTCGTTTACAATGCAATGCAGTGTGTGTGCGGCATACCTTCTACCGTGCACGGATAATTGACATGTCCAGAAATACAAAACAGTTTGGTGCCCGTATTCTTTGGCCGCCCAAACCCAGCAAACCACTTTCCGGTACGCCGGCAAATAGCGGGCGCCACCGCCACCGTCTCCACATTAGCCACCGTGGTAGGACACCCGAAAAGACCAATGTCCGCGGGGAAGGGTGGTTTTAAGCGTGGCTTGCCCTGCTTCCCCTCCAGCGACTCGATCAACGCAGTTTCTTCGCCGCAGATGTAGGCACCAGCACCCCGATGGGTGTATACATCAAAATCGTAGCCAGAGCCACAAGCATTCGTTCCAATCAGACCAGCTAGCCCAAATGCTCAGCTTGTTGTCTCTTGTCATGGGACAGGCGTGTGTGTATACACACGCGTCCCGCACCTTCACATCCTACCTTTGTAGGCCTCGTCGATGGCCTCTTGCAGATGGGAGGTCTCGTTGTAGAACTCACCGCGCACGTAGATGTAGGCAGCGTTGGCGTTCATCGCTCGCCCCGCCACCAGACAGCCTTCGATCAGTTTGTGCGGGTCGTGTCGCAGTATTTCACGATCCTTGCACGTTCCAGGCTCACCCTCGTCCGCATTGATGACCAAATAGCGGGGACTAACCAGACGGAGATGTGAATGAGCCGCGCGGTGCACAGCGATGGCGCGCACGACAGCGCACAAGCCACGACAACGTACCGTCCATCAGCCGGCTTGTTCATGAAGCTCCATTTCAGCCCGCTGGGGAAGCCGGCACCACCACGTCCGCGCAGTCCGCTCTCTTTCACCTCGTTGATGATCCAATCGGAGCCTTTGAGCAGGATCTCCTTTGTTTTGTGCCAGTCACCGCGTTGCAGTGCGCCTTTCAGGCGGAAGTCGTGTCGACCGTACAAGTTGGTGAAGATACGGTCTTCGTCTCGCAGGTTGCCGTGAGACTTCGAGGTCATAGGTTCGGGCGACGGCTGCATCACCACCGTGGCCAAGCCAGCAGCGGCCTGCCGTGGCAGCCGCGCGGAGACACGAAGTAGCGGCATTCCTGGCGGTGTAAGTTGCGGCGTGGCAGCGTGTGGCGGACGGTGTGCGCACGCACCGTGGGGTGAGGCACGCGCGAGCATTGAGGGTGAGTTTCGCGTCCAACGCTGCAGCTGAGCTCAATTTTTTAGAGGAGGCGAATGAAGCCATTTGCATCTGGAGACCGCAGATCAAATGCCTGTTCGGATCGGATCTCAAGCCAGACGTTGCATGCGATGTGGTAAACATGATCTTGTCTGATCACATTTGCTCAGTGTGCCACAACCCTTGCAAGTGAGATTGCACGCGGATGTGCGAGCAGTGAGTGAGGATGGCAGCAAGGAAGAGTGTGCGCGCGCGAAAAGTGTTTGCACTGCCTGTGGACGGCACGTTCAATGCGCGAAAGTGTCAGTCCTCTCTTCTGGTGAGAGAGTCGAGTGATGAAATGCACTGCGGACAAACGCTTCTTCTTCTACTCCTTGCTCGACTTTCCCAAAGATATTAAACTAGCTTTCATCTGCGCAAAACTGATGCGTCGTGCCTTTTTCTCATCCGCGCTTACTGCATCCGTGTCGGCATTCTCGTGCACTTCAAATGGGATACAGACTGGCGGAGGGACGGGAAGGTCCTTGTTCGTCTGGTCCTGCGTCGTGCTATGCACCGTTTCTGCACGAGATCGGCCGTGTTGGCTGGGAGAAGGCGTCCCGTCTGGCGTATGCGGCACACTGACTCTTCTCGCTTTAGCGTCTGGCTGCCTTTCGCGCGGTTTTGCTGCTGAGGCTGAGGCTGGCACTGGCACTGGCACTGGCACTGGCGCTGATGCTGATGCTGACGCCGCCTCAAAAGACCGATGTGCACTTTCTGGCATGGCATGAGAGGGCACTACTGTTGTTGACAGCTTCGAGGAGTGGGCACTTTTTAACATCGTTTCGTCAAGCGAACTGGCAGATGATACCGAATAGGTGCGCACCGATATCGGTATCGGACTCTCTGAACGTACAGTGCTCAGCTCTGTCGGGGTTGAGATTGTGGTGGTATTACAGTGAAGGGATGTTGAGGCTGGGATGATCACAGCAGGTGTGTCAATAGGATGAGATCGTCGCTGCAGAAGAGGCGACGAGGACTGAGGAGCGCCGTTCGACTGCTGTTTCAGCGGCAGCTGCAGCGGTTGCTGCGACAAAAGCAGGGGAGATGACGGCATAGCGTGTGCAAAGTAGTGCGCATACGGATGTTCCAGATCCATTGCCATTGGTGTGGAGGAGTACATGGACTGTCGCTGCTGTATCTCACGCGCATCTGCCGATTGTCTACTGGCCAAGTTGCCGTCGGACAGGGCAAATGCTGGGTGCATGAAAGGCATGTTGTTTGCGAAGAATGGATGCGTCGAATGCGCTGGATGCGCCATCATGTCCATGGGCGTGTATGGCATCCACGGTGGAAAGGGATAGCCGGGCTTTGTCTGGGCGATGTCCTGCACGTCTAATGGCGGTGTCGCGTCTACCGCTTCTAGGTCTGTTGCAAGCGTGGTGGAGGTCGTGTTGGCCTTTGTGGATGGCGGAGGTGGCAGCGTTGCAGGATCGGGAGACAAGACGGACGAGACAGAGGGGGGCGCGGTGACGGGTGCGGTGACGGATGTGATCGACTGTCCTTCACGCTCCAAGCGCTCTGAAATGCGTACGCATTCTTTCCTCGAGAAGCTGGTGACCACGATGTCCGTCTCCAATCGCACATCTCGTATCGAGGCGAATGTCAGCTTCAGCTTGACCCGGTGCTCGATGCGGATGAGTTTGGTGTGTGCGCTTGCACGCATCTGATCGGGACACCGCAGCGTCACTGTTTTCCAGTATTCGCTGCCGCCTGTGAGCGCTGGCTGGCGGATTTCCCGCCGTGCCACATAGCGTTTGGTGCGCTTAGACGTCTGGTCGGGCGTGGTGCGGTATTCGATAAACTCTTTCAAGCCCACCACAACACTGCGCAGCTGGTCACGCATTGCACCAGTGACATCCCATCGGATTTGAACATCCAGCGTATCCCCAGGCCCCACACACGTTTTAGGAACCGTCATCTCGTAGGTGCAGCCGTGCTGTGCCGCCCAGTGGGGATCGGAGCGGAACAGTACCGGTGTGTTGTAGATGGGGAGAGTGGAGAGTACGTATTTCGGCAGACGCAGGTGGTGTGACACCTCTTTCGCCTTCGCAGGCAGGAAAGAGTGGATCCCGGAGCGGCGGTAGAGGGAGGCGGAAAGGGTGTATGCGATGCTGCCGTGCTCACACACCACATCTTCTGGCAGCTGGCTCTGGTTCAGCTCGAACTGAAAGGGCAGCTCCAACTCCGACACTTCCGAGAACCCGTCAGCAGACCGACTTGTCCACAACTCGCTGGACTGCTGGATTAAGAGGTCTTCTGCTTGAAGCACGATGGCCTTGGAGGTGGGCTCGTTAGTATCAGACGGTTCGGACCAACGTGTGTGTGCACGGCCGCGGAGAGAGATGAGGATGCGTTTGGCTCGCACAGGCGACTCGGCAGTGTAGCTAAGCCGCACGCGACCAGCGATAGAGCAGTGGCCGTCGATACCCGGTCGGCCGACAAGAAAAGAATGGTTTTCAGGGAGAGGCTCCAGAAGGAAGCGGGAGCTAGACATTGGGAAGCAGGCAGGGCGGAGAAGGCGGAGAGGGACAACAAAAGCCTGGGCAGCTTCATTCTCCCGCCCCACATTTGCGGCAACAGAACACGCCTCTAGCTCAGCCAGCGCACGGTTGGTGTGTTGTCACGGCCACGGTGGGTCCACCGAAGCGGGCGTGTGTTGGATAGGCCGAGGATGTGTTTCTCCACCTTGTTAGTAAAGCAGCCACGCGTTTGGTCCAGCCTGCACAGGTGTTTCGTTGCTCTGGTGCAACAGTTGCAAACACATTTCCAGCACAGCAGTGCAGCTAGCGTGATGATGAAGCAGTGGTTGTAGATGTTTGTGTATCAGGGTGCGTCCACAGCCGTTGCGATTGCCATCCAGGAGATGGAACAGAACAACTGAGGCTGTGCAGGGGAACACCAGCACGCCACCTGCAAGCACCGGAAGAAGTGGAAGAGGAAGCGGCTGGTGGAATGCATCGCTGGAACCGCAACGCCTCTTCGTGATCGGGGGCGTGCGTGGCTGCGGTGTGTGACTTTGCTTGCTGCCTGTGCACGGGCGCCTTCTTCCAATGTTGATAAGCGGCGTGTTTATCTTTGGCCCCAAGGGCGACATGCTGATTTCTCGTATTCTGCGTCCCGATGTCAAGTATGTGTATGTGCGTGTGTGTGTGTATGCTGTTGCGCGATGGCCTGATCCCCGCTGCATGCGTGCACACTCAATAGACGCTCCACTGCCGACCTGTTCCGTGTGCACATCATCTCTTCGCCTACACCTGTGGAACTGCCCATACTACGTATCGGCTCAACCTCATACCTGTTCATTCGCCACGAAGACCTTTACGTGGTAGTGATGGCGTCGTGGGACGTGAACGCTGCGCTTTGCTTTGAGTTCCTCAACCGTGTGGTGCAAGTGGGCCGTGCGTACTTTGGGAAGTTTGACGAGGAGACCGTGAAGCAGCACTTTGTAGTAGTGTACGAGTTCCTCGAGGGTAACTGTGCTCTTGTGCGTGTGTCGACGCGCAGCGAAGTAACTCCCGTGGGACGGTAGAGATGATCGACTTTGGCGTCCCTCAACAAACAGACTTCGAAGCATTGCGTCAGTACATCACAACCGAGCAGGTGAAGTCTAAAAAGGTGGGCGAGTGTATGGCTTCCCGTTTTAAACACCTTCCCCTCCCCCTCCCCCTCCCTCCTCCCCCGTTGGCGCAGAAGGCAGATACGGCCGCCTTAACACAGCAGATGACAGGTGCTACGCCATGGCGACCTTCGTGGACGAAGTATCGCAACAATGAAGCATTCGTGGATGTGATTGAGTCCATTGATCTGCTTCTAAACCACGATGGTCGTGACATCCCCCCTTTCCTCCCCTCCCCTCCCTCCCCCAAACAATGCTCACTCCCATATACAGGCACAGTGCGGAAGGCCGAAGTGTCAGGCCAGATCCATATGCGAGCACACCTCAGTGGTATGCCAGAATGTCGCATCGGGTTAAATGACCGCATTCTGCTGGCTAAACGTGGCTCGCACATGTAACAGATTTTTCTTGTTGTGTGGGTGGTCCCGATGACGCTGACACACATGCTGCAGACGCGGTATTGCGCTGGATGACTGCCAATTCCATCAGTGTGTACGCCTTTCGCAATTCGACGAGCATCGTATGATTGTCTTTGTGCCGCCAGATGGGGAATTCGAAGTGATGCGGTGTGTGCATACCCGCCTTCGTGTGCTGATCCTTGCCGTCTCATCTCGTGCCCATATGCTAGCTACCGCACGACTGAAGTGCTGACTATGCCTTTTGCAGTGTCGGTGCTTGTCAACGAGCACCCAGGCGGTCGGCGTGTGAGTTTCCACATACAGATCAAGACTACTTTCTCGATGTCCCAGCATGCCATAGACGTTGTGTGCCGCATTCCAGTCCCGCTCAACACATCCACCGTGCAGTGCCAGAGCAGCTTTGGAAAGTCAAAGTTTGTGCCTGAAGAGAATGCCATCTTATGGAGGTTCGTGTGGTGGCATGTGCGAAGGCAGCAGACTGACTGGCGGTCCACAGAATCACCAAAATGCCCGGTCAGCGAGAGGAGAAGCTGACAGCCGAAGCTACGCTCACACCCATGGTAGTTCAGCAGCCGTGGTCGCGACCACCCATCACTCTGGATTTCAGCGTAATTTCCGCGCTGTGCATGCATTCTACTCATGCTAACCGCGAGGGATGACACGGCGGTGTGTGTAGATTGCCATGTTTACGGTGTCCGGATTGAATGTGCGATTTCTTAAGGTGCAGGATGTGTCGGGCTATCGGTCGGTCAAATGGGTGCGCTACACCACTCGGTCCAATGCGTATCAAATCCAATATTAACACTTGCATCACAACACCACCACCACCTATGTACAAAATAAACGTAACGACGCATCATTTTTAGACCTAGCACAGCTATGTCTCTTCATCAACAGCAGCACGTTACTCTTCTTCCTTTTCGGCAGACTCCTCGGGAGACTTTTCGGCAGTCAGCTCACCAGTAGGCACACTTGTGTCTTCCAGCTGAGATGCGTCCTCACTAGGAGTAGTTGGCGCTTCAGCAGACTCATCTGTCATTGGTGGCACACTTGTGTCTTCCAGCTGAGATGCGTCCTCACTAGGAGCAGTTGGCACTTCTGGTTCAAGTGTACTCTTGGCATCCGTGTTTGGCTCTTCAGCTGTTTCCGGATCGAGTTCCTTCTCAGGGGCCAAAAGTTCCTGTTGTTTACCCTCTACTTCCGGAGTAGTGGCTTCATCAGTCTTTACTTCTGGGGCAGTGGCTTCTTCAGTCCCTGTTTCTGAGAACGAATTTGGAGGACCGCCTGAGAACAGACTTGTGGAATCATCGCCTGGAATCTTAGGCTCAATCTCGGGTTCACCTTCTGTGCCTGAGAACGAGCTTGGAGGACCGCCTGGAACCTCAGGCTCGAGTTTGGATCCACCTTCTGTGCCTGGGAACTGATTTGCGTAATCATCGCCTGGAACCTTAGGCTCAGATCCACCTTCTGCGTCTGGGAATGGACTTGCGGGACCGGCTGGAACCCCAGACTCGGGTCCGAGTCCATCTTCTGTATCTGAGAACGGACTTGGGGAGCTAGCTGGAGTTTCAGGCTCAGGCTCAGGCTCAGGCTCAGACTCAGACTCGAGTTTGGATCCACCTTCTGTGCCTGGGAATGAACTTGCAGAGTCATCGCCTGGAACCTTAGGCTCAGACTCAGACTCGGGTTCACTTTCTGTGTCTGGGAACGGGCTTGGGGGACCGGCTGGAACCTCAGACTCGGGTCCGAGTCCACCTTCTGTTTCTGGGAATGGGCTTGCGGAATCGCTGCCTGGAACCTCAGACTCAGACTCAGACTCAGGTCCACCTTCTGTGTCTGGGAACGGACTTGCGGAGTCATCACCTGGAACCTTAGGCTCAGTCCCAGACTCAGTCTCGGGCTCAGTTTTGGGTCCACCGGATAAGCCAAGCCCATCGTTTTCAGTGTCGCTGTTCAATCCACTTTCGCCGGCGCTATTCAAAGTATCTTCACCGAATGCTGTTGAAGTGGGTGGTGGGCCAAAGTCGATAGGTTTGTCTCCGTTCATGCCTTGTGAAGTTACTTCCTTAGGTGGTGGTGGTGGTGGTGAGCCACTGTTTGGATCAGCGGTATTCGTATCATCTCCGCTCACAGAGTCAAATGTATTTGGTGAAGTAGATAGATCCTTCAGGCTAGGGTCTTCTGGCAGCACTTCGCTGCCCTCAGGCATCACCTCTGGGGTGACTTCAGGCAGAGGACCTCCTGCAGACCCATCGACAGAGGCAGTGTCTGGGGGAGGAACAGACGCCACTGGAGGGGTCATGGGGGGGACCATGCCACTGTCAGGAGCAACCACTGGGTTCACTTGTGGCACGATAGGGTTGGCAGGAGGAACAGGAGCGTTGGGAATAGATACAGGAGCCTGCTCGGATGGCACGCCACCGGTGTTGGAGGTGGTGACGGTGGTGGTAGAGGAGTGGGAGTGCGACTGGGTGGTCACGGTATGACTGGTGGACTGGGAGGAGGGGGAGGAGGTGGTGGTGGTGAAGGAGGAGAAGGCGTTGGTAGGGATGGCGGGGGGCGTGTGGGCGTGGCAGGCGTGGGCGTGTTCGCAGGCGGGCGGAATGCCGGGGGTGTTGGCGGGCGGGATGCCGGGGACGTTCCCGGGGATGTTGAGGGTGAACACGCCCATGGGCATGGCCTGTGCCACGGGCGCAGCATCGAGCACGAAATACAGCGCAGCAAGCAGCGGGGGAGGAGCAGCCAAGCGCATCGAACAAGAAGAGAAATGACCGCGTCCCAATCGGGCATTCGTCGCTGCTATATAGGGTGGGTCACGTGCACACCGCCACCACCAAGCCGCACCGTACCGCCACACGCTCGTGCATCGGTTGTGGGTGTGGTTGTTGGTGGAGGAAGAGGAGGAAGAAAAGAGGGAGGAGGGGAGGAGATGGGAGAGAAGGTGATGGTTGTTGTCGATGTGGTTGTTGTCGATGCTGTGGACATGGCTGAACACACCCCACTGCGTATGCACTTCCTTCTCTTTGTATGCATCGTGTGGTGCTTCTTTCGATGTTCATGTTCATGATCATGTCCGTGTTCGTGGTGTTGCTGTGGATGGATGCGTCCACGCTCACGCTTTCCCACTCACCAACAGCATCAGCATGGCTACACCTCCCGCGCCACGCACACGCACACGCACACGCGCCTCCGCCTCCCTCCGCCGCCCCGCCACACGCCTCCAAACCACGCTGCGTCCCCTTGCGAAGGCGTCGCGTGCCAGCAAGCGCACATCGCCCATTGCATCCACCGCTGCCACCGCTGCTACCACACCCACGCACCAGTCACCACCACCAAAGAAAGGGGCTTGTGCTGCAGAAGTGCGTGCTGCTTCGTTCGTGGGTGCACCCCCGCCGGTATCGTGCTGCTCCTCCCCCTCCCCATTCACTCAGTGGGCAGGGGGCTATAGAGCGCATACAGCGTGCTATAAAGCAACGGTTGTACATGCTGGAGTGCGAGCAGGTCAGTGCTTTGGAACAGCGGTTCTCTGTGCTTGGATCCACCAGTAATGTATGTATGCATATGGGCTGTATGCATGTGGGCTATGTGCATGTATGCTTCTATCTCACCACCCACCGCCCAGCTGTATACTGTCACAATTGCATCTACACCCAAGTGTACATGTCCAGACGCGCGTATGAACCGTATTACACGCTGCAAGCACATTGTAAGCCATGCGCTCTCACTCTTGTCTCACTCTTGTCTCACCCCGTGCCAGCTATTCATACTGCTGCGTGTGCTAAAACTGCCCCTTGACTCCTTGCTCATTCACCAAAAAGCATTCCTTTCTTCCGAGCTGTTGGCTCTCTTCCAACACGCTCCGCTCCACGATCGCTCTGTCTTGGTAGTCATCCTGTGTGTCTCCGTCGCAATGACTCACCACACCATGGTGCACCCTGTAACAGGCTGATTCCGATACACAGGAAAAGTACCTACGCTTGCAAGGGAAATCGTCTTCCACCACCACCTCCTCCACCACGAGCCGTCGTCCCATCCAGGGAGATTGTCCTATTTGCTACGAAGCATTTGCTAGTGATGAGCCTGAACATGCTGTCACTTGGTGCAGAGCGTGCAACAACAACATCCACAGCGATTGTTTTGCTCGCTGGAAACAGGCGTGTCATGGGGAGGTACGTTGCCATGTTGTACTTCCTGCCATGGCTCACACAATCGCATGCACAGACTGTCACCTGTGTCTACTGCCGTAGTCCATGGCGCACCCTGGAAGACATCGCATCCATCCCCACACGCACAGCAGGAAAGGGCAAAGGCATCAGTCGCTACTACGTGAACCTGGGCGTATAAACAGTGTCTTCGCTATCACACACACACACACCCACGTATACCCCTCCTCAACAAAAGATACACGTATGTTGGCGCCACCTGCTGCTACTTCTGGTGTTTTGCTTTAATTGACGCTGCCGTATTGGCCAACGGCTGGGTGGTCACGCTGGTGGTGGCCCTCGCCAGCCCACACGCATTCCGCCTCTCTCGTTAATCCTCCGCCCCTTCACCACCCGCTCCCCGTCTCCCACCCTGCCTATCCTGTAAAACCGTCTCTTCCCTCTATTTCCCCGTCGTCTCTTGCCGAGAACGGCGGCTCTCTCTCGCTCTCTCTCTTCATAATACTTACGCATACACCGCATGCATGTCTACATCTTGCTACAGCTGCTGCTGGTCGTCGCTACGACCCACCTTCCCCTCGTAGAATCTACATTTCCCGCGGCAGCTGCTAGAGGTGCTGTGGGCGGTGCTATTGGGGGTGTGGCTGGGGGTGCATCCCGTGCTCTAGGCGGAGGTGAAGGTGGAGGTGGGGGTGGTACGCGCCTGGGCCTGAATGCTTCCGCCGGCGGAGTGGCAAATGTTGGTGTTTCCGCTGGTGGCCGTCCTACTGGCAATGGCGGTGGCGACGGTGGAGGTAGAGCCGGAGGACCTTCAGGTGCTGCGTCGCCAATACCAGCCCCATCATCCAACCCTTCTATGCCACCTGCTGCCTCTGCTGGACCCGTTGGAGTCCCTGAACTACAGAACCCCACCACACCTATACAATCAAACGACATGGGTGCTCCACGCAACAGTCCCTCTGCGGATGGGCCTGGGCCTACTGCCGGCCCAGATATCGTTCAAAGCATGCCCATCCCATCTGCCCCTGGCACCTCCGCTCCACCCGGCAATGCAAACACGCCTGCCGGTCCTTCCACGCCTTCGCCTCTCCAGCCAGAAATGAGCTCTCCTACACAAAGTATGCCTACTCAAATACCACCCACCGCGGAAGGTCCCTCTTCAGGCGCACCCGAGTCTGCACCAACCACCTCTCCACTTGGTGCGTACTGTCATCGTGCTTTTATACACACGCGTACTAATACCGGCTTGGGATGTAGCATCCGCTCCCTCTGCTGCCCCCTCCACTGCTCCCCCTGCCACCACCCCGCCTCCTCCATCCTCCTCCTTTGCTGGTCCTATCCTTTCTGTAGATGCTGATATCGGTGGCTCGGCAGATTCGCCTGCGTCAGCCATCGGAAGCCCTAGCGTCCAAGATAACACGCCTCCTCCTGTTTCGCGTGACACTACCTCCACGAGCCCGCCTGAAGCAGCCCCTCATGGAAACGGCACGCCCGCCCCTTCTCCCGTCGAAGGCGTGCTGGGTGGTGCCGCTGTCTCTGATGTCACAACACCGGTAATAGATGCGGTGAACGGCGCAACCACCCCAGGCACCCCTGCACCTTCCGCTGGACAAATGGGCGGCGCATCGGTGCCAAATGCCACCAGTCCTGCCACTGCTGAAATGGGCGGTGTCTCTGTTCCAGGCGTCACTGGGCCTACATCTGGGCCTACATCTGGGCTGTTGGGTGGCGCGTCTGTTCCAGGCGTCACTGGACCCACAACTGGACTGCTGGGTGGCGCCACTGGACCCACGACTGGGCTGCTAGGTGGCAGCTCTACTCCTGTTCTATCAACCCCAATCACCGGTCAGCTGGGTGGAGCCTCTTTGCCAATCGGCGGTGCGCTAAACACTGTGACCAACCCTGTTGGCCAACTGCCCCTGGTCAATGGTGGTGGTGGCGGTAACGGCGGCGGTCTTCTTGGAGTAGGCGACGCTACTTTGTTAGGCCAGCAGAACGGTAAGCAACAAGGGTAGCTGCCACTCGTCACTATACTAACCCATCTGCATAGTAGGCGCTAATCTAGGACTGGGGTCAAATGGGTTTCCAACAAGCCAAGGTAAGCACGCGTCATGCTCTTTTCACAAAACTCACTTGCCATCCAGACACGCCTGCTAGCACCACACCAGCTGCCGCAGTTCGTCCCGGTAGCTCGGGCAGCAGTGTGCTGTCGTCGCCGCTCGTGTCCACCGCGGTGATCCAGCCAAACGGCGTTATCCAGGGTCCCGTGAGCACTGATGCCAACCTGCCGACTATTGCAGACATGAATGGCCGGCAAATGAGTGTGGTGCAGGTGCCAAGGCCTGGAAGAGATGCCTGGGTAGCCCCTACCATTGTGATCCCTGTGGCCGACATGGTCCCTGCCAGCATGGACAGTCAAAGAGAAGGCACTGCGATCAGCGGCAGCAGCAGCAGCAGCAGCAGCGGCAGTGCCAGCACCGTCGTCAGCGGCTCGAACACGCCACAAGCCATTTTGCCTCCAAACCCCACGACACCGCCGGCAAGCGCGGTGAATGTCAACGTGAAGCTGACACTGCCGTTTAACACACTGTTGAACCAGTCGATGTTGACCGCGCAGCTCTTTTCCATTTTCCCAGAAGAGCTGAGCACAGCGCTGAACATCCAGCCCAACCAGATTTCGGTGAATTCCGTGACAAACGCGAGCGGAAAGGGGAGTATTGTGAGCATCAGCATCACGCCAGGCTCCGATCCTGAGCAGTCGGTGCACGATATCGTCCAGCGACTGAACGCCTTGCTGAGGGACCCCAAGAGCGTGCTATTTACAAACCCTTCGTCCGCGTTCACTCGGCTGCTTGACCCCAATTTCCCGATCGCCGTCACAGACGGCATGCAATCAGGGGCCAGCCGAGATGCGCGTAAGCGAGCAGCCGCGTTTAACATTGCTGTCATTGCATTGGCCGCCAGTCTGAGCGCTCTCCTGTACAGCATGATGATAGGCGCATTCGTGTATTCATGGCGACAAAATCTACAGCAACGCCGCAAACTTCTTGAGGCTAGTAGTGAGGTGGGCATTTCTTCGGCAGCAACATGGACGGTTCGGGATGCACCCATGTCTGAATACAATACATTTAGCCAGCGATAGTACCATACGAGAAATACACATGGTTGACTGGTTGGTTGATCGTCTTTCTTGTGTTCAAAAGGTGACAAGCATCGCCCGTGTTGCTTTGTGAATCCTTCTTTCACTTTATTGCTATTCACGTCTGGCCTCCCCCTACTGAACAAGTTTCGTTATCCATGGAAGACAAATGGTGACCGTGGCCACGGTTAAAATCACAACCAGCAGCCAACTTCCTCGGTAGAGATGTTCGATGTAGTGCATTCTTTCTTGCGAGCCTAGCATTGGCTTGGCTATTTTCGTGCGTGCTGGTATCCACAACAGCATACTAGAATGCAGTCGATCAACACCCGGAACCAGACATAGGATGCCAAGCGGCACCAACAGAAGAACGCCAAGATAGAAGTCGCCCGCAAAGCTTGTGCTTTCTGTGATACGACACAACCCTGCGCGGCCATGAAAGCTTACGCATGCTAGCCAGCGATGACTGCACCGTACACCTGCGCGCGTTGGACAAAAGAGGGTTGGGTAGTTGTTGTACTCGCGCGACAGAAGCACGCGCAGCCAGCAAAGTAGAGCACGGTGCGAATGAATCATTGCGCCAGTGAACGCAAGTGTCAACGGTACGTCCCAAGCAACTTGTCGCCAGAAACGCACAACCGTTCCGTAATAGACAAGGGAGGAGAGGAAGGAGAGCAGGATGTGTCGGCACTGTATAACACGCTTTTCATCCCATTCGAATGTCCATGCACCGCAGATGGCCAACGGTGACACAATCAACGTGGCGGCGCCATTCGATACTAGTGGAAGAACAAGCATGCACAATGCCCAAGTCAAATGCCGAGAGGCCACCAGAGTAGACAGCATCCCCACGAATAGCACTGCAACAAGTGTCGGCAGCATTGCCTCCGTTTGGATGACCGTGCAACGCCGTGGTCTCGACACATAGTTGAACATCGCTGGGATATCCGCTTCGGCCAAAGTACGCGTGCCAGCCATCCGAGCACGTCGCTGCTGATGCCAATGCAGCCAAGCATGAGACTGTCGCATATCCGGCACACAACTCAGCCAGTCCAACCAATGACTGATATCCACCAGCAGATCACCGAGGCTGAATTGATGCGGGTTGAAAAGAAAAGGCGCAATAAGAAGCGATGCGCATGTGAACCAGAAGTAAAGTGCAAAGGGTGTCCATGACAGCAGCGATGCAAGCAGCAGTGTCAGGCTGAGACGGGCTGCAGTAGCAATGCCAATAGGTGCATACCGAGTAAACAGCACAGCAAACGGTTGTCGCGAAAGAGCAAACCCCCGGCCGGATGGAATGTAGCACGCGTTGCCATACGCAAAGCAGTCCACAACACTCGTGGCATATGCTTGCGTGACAAACACTTCGAACACGGTCACTAGTGACAGCTGCTGTTTCAGGAAACGCCACAGGCTCGGAAGCAGCCCTTGCTCCAGCAGCATTTGCACAAAAAGCGGCAAATAGGCCACCATAAAGACAAACAGAATGCTGAGCACACAACGTTCCAGCCAGTCGATCAGCACCTGAATACGCACGCATCCTGGCATCAGAAGGAATGGATCACGCACGGGTGGACACATGAAGGGTGTTCGCGTCTGCACGGCAAACAACGCATAGCATATGACAAAGAGATGCGTGGCGACGACAATCATTACGTTGTTCATGTGGAAGCCGGTGTGAGCGTAGTAGAAAGTGAGCGCACGATCCAGCGGCAGCTGCGTGCCCAACCGGTACTGTTCGCGTGACAGGATCTGCTCGGCTGTGCCCGCGCCGATTTTGGCCACGAAATTGAGAATACTACCAAATCCTTGACACATCAGCCTCAATGGTTCCGGGCAAGCGCACCAAGATCGCGGCCTTTCCCGCATTGGAAGTACGGCGCATGCTTGATCAGGCCGCCACGCAGCGTAAAGTTCATGCCTGCGAAAATGTCCTCGTTCAAGTGCAGGCCCTTGACCGCCTTACTGACGCCTGTCACACAGCCTGTGTGAGAAGCACGACGCCGCACCACACCCACCGCCGCGTGTGGTAGCAAAAATGGTGTCCACAAAATCGGGATGGCCGTAATGAAGCTTTCCGCCAACGGATGCCAACAGCGCCTGGGTAAAGGTGACGAACGTGCGTTCTTTCCCCGCTGCGATGTCCCCGAGGCTTCCGGTGTTCTCGGAAAAGATGTCTTCCTGCGCTCCAACAATGGCCACTTGCGGCAATGCTTGATCAGCCTCCAGCTGGAAATGCGACAGCACATTAGGCACCTTCAGTGCCTCTTCGTAGCGGAGATCTTGGTTTGCGTCAATCAGCTGCGTAAACTCGCCCCGTGTAAAGACGATGGCGTGGTTCTGGTTGTCTGCCTTCCCGTCGCCGAGAATCGGATTGCCAGGCAGCTGTTTCGTGTGAGCGGAATAAGCCGCGTCCTCTCCTTCTTCCACCTACACGGATGCGGTACAGAGGCTGTCGGCGGTCGTCGACATCGCTAACGGGCGGGCAATGGCCATCGATAAGTACACTGTAGTAGCAGCGTCCGTCGGGGGTGTCTCGCACATCAATGTAGGCGATCTGCACATCCGGAAATATGTCCAGAATCGTGTTGATCTTCCGACGCTCTTCCGTGCTGAAATACGCGTACTTTTGCACCGACACCACCAGCCGAAACTTGCTGTTGACAAACTGTGGTATGTCCGTGTCGTCGTTCTGCACCTGATGCAGCAGACGCAGTGCGCGGGCGTAGTTTACAAATCCGTGCACTGTGCGGAACAGCGTTTGACAGCGCAGCGAGGCCCATATCTGCGTGCGCAGTACGGCGTCTGGGCGTGCAGCACTGAAACCCACGGTGTTGTAGGCAATCTCGTTTCGCAAGCGTTGACGCTCCACACTGTTGATGCGGTGGAGATGTGTGATGGCGGGGTGTGCATCTGTTAGAGGGGCACTGTTCGTGTCACTGTCTTGCAGCAGCAGCTGTTGCTGATCGGTGTACATGTTGTTAGCGATAAAGTGCTGCCATTCGTGGCGATGTAGTATTTTGAGGTACTCGAGTGTAGTGACGCGCGCAGACCTGTCAGCACCACGCAGCACATCGTGTAGTCCAAGCAGAATGATTTCGGAGAAGTGCGGGATCAGTACCGAGAACATGGGCATGGACGCGACATCGCACGAGCGACAAGGAGTGTCTTGTGCACGCGCGTTCAAGAGCTGTTCGATCCGCATCTGCACAGCGGTAGGTAGAGGGAAATGGGGTCGGGTGGGGTTGAACAGCGCGGGAGAGGAAGCGAGTGACGGGTCATGCGCAAGTATGGGCTAGGCGTGGGTGGAGAGGGTAAGACGGCGGAGACACGATCTGTTTACCGTGGAGAAGAGCAGGTGGTTGCGTGTGTCATAGGAGATGATGTGATTCTGATACAAATGGACGATGAAAGAGTTCCATATCCGAGCAAACGAGATGTGTGTGCTGTGACGAGACCAAACGGCAGCCTGGGACTTCGCTTGGCAACAGAGGTCGGTGAGGTGCTTCCATATTTGCTGGTGCAGGGGGATGTAAAGTGTAGAAGCCATGATCGTGGACCACACTGGGGGGAGGAACACGCAGCGTAAGTAGGGAGAAGAAGGAGGAGGGGAGAAGAAGGCATCACGGGTACGCTCACCAATGTACCAGAGATACGTGTCGAGAAAGAAGAGGGTGACGTTGAGGGCAACGGCAAGCAGCAGCATGGTAGGGCCGTACAGGAGGCAGTGGGGGGTGAAGAAGGAGGGTTTGCATATTGCGGTCACGGAGTGCAGCAGCTGCTGGAAAGGGTCTTTGAAGGACAGGATGAGGAAGAAGTAGCTTTCGATGGCCTTGGAGAGCAGGATGACGAGCCAGAAGCCGATGGAGCGAGCACGCTGTGTAGAGGAGAGGGCGGGCACGGCGGCAGAGAAAAGACGGATGGAGGGAGGTCGCCAGTGGATAATGCATAGCAATTCGAGCGCAAGAACGACGAGGGAAGCAAGGAGTTGGACGGAAGCCAGGGCGTTCGCCAGAAGAGGGGAAAGCCATTGGTTGAACAGGACGACGGTGGGGGCAGTGGTGAAGAGGAAGAGACCGATCCAGAGGCATAGGCGAGGAAGAGTGATGGGGGAGGTGTGAGGGACGAAGTGATATTCCAGGAGCAGGACGACAGCGCGTACGAGAAGGGCAATGGGGCCGATCAGAGCGACAAGTGAGACGACACGGGAAGTGGCATAGGAGGAGTGGGGGGAGTAGAACGGATCGAAGTTGGACAGGATGAAGGCGCAATAGGCGGTGATGTGGAGCAGCCAGACGATGCGAAAGTTGATGAGCAAATGCCACGGGGTGCGATACTCGCGGTACGTTTTACGGAATGAGCGGTTCCAGTCGATGTCTTTTAGGTAGGCGTAGCGTAGATGCGCGGGGATATCCCACAGGGCTTGGCCATTTCTCAGGGTGACGCGTAGGAGGGCATCGAAGGACCAGAAGTGTTCGTTGATATCGTCGTAGCTGATGACACGGGCGTGATCACGACAACGCAGGCGATGGGCACCGTCAAACGACTGCTTGTAGCGCTGTTGGCGGACGAAGGTGAACATAGGCACGACGACATCGTCGAGGAAGGAGTGGTGGAGGGGTGGCTGGTGGGTGTAGGCGTTGGCGAGATGGAAAACAAAACACAGCCACTCAGGCATGAAACGACCACAACTGGCTTCGCCCCATATAAGCAACCACAGAGCGAGTTGTTGGTATTGCTGATGGCAAGTAAGCGCAGCAGTGGTGGTGATGGCGGCGGTATCTTCTACGTCGAGGTGTGGATGGCGGATGGCAGCACACCACAGCCGATAGTTGGCACGCTGGCCCCCGATGTAGTCGGCGTGGAGCGAGGCAAGCGCCTGGCTGTGGGACATGCGCAGCGCGCGTGAACGCAGCTGGCAGGCGAGATAGTCCAGCTGGTTGCGAGCAGCATCTTTTTGGAAGCCCAGCTGGCGCACGAGACGGAGGAAGATGGCGCGTGCGTGGGAGTCGCTGACGGCGGGCGTGGCGTGCGGTGGTGTGCTGGCGCGGGGCGTGTGCATGTGTGCGGCGGTGGAGGCGTGGAGGCGCAACAAGCTTTGTGGGGCTCATCGGTGGACATTCTGCTGACCTAAACAGACAAAACAAGCAAAACAGGCAACAGGCTGAGAACAGCGGCAGCAAGTGTATCGCCTTCACAGCATCGACTTGCACAATGTAAGAGCAGCTTTTCTTCATTTGTTTGTTTTGTTTCCTTCCTTCCCTTCCTTCCCTCTTCCCTCTTCCATGCGTCACCTGCGCTTCATCCAACAACACGCATGCCAACACGCTCCTGTTGGTACACTTCACGGAACATGATCACCTATCGCACGCCACTGCGACTGGCTGTAACGGAGAAAGCTACTCGCACATCGATGCATGAGTGTTTGTTCTTTAGTAAACGCTACTATCACACACACACACACTAATAAAGTATCTCAAGACCACCAGCAAGGTGCCCGCCTATCCGTCTATTTCTGACTCGCCTTCGCTTTCGCTTTGCCCGCTCCCTCCTTCGCAGATGTAGTTTTGGGCTTGTCTCCACCACTTGGCTTCTCCCCGCTTGGCTTCTTCATGCCAGATCCACTTGGCTTCCTTCCCCCCTTCTTCCCTCCTGGCTGCTGTTTCTTGACATCCTCTGCCTTAGACGCCTCTGCCTCTGCCTCTGCCTCTGCCTCTGCCTCTGCACCAGCAGCAAGCGTGTTCTTCTTGTCCTCCTCCTTCTCTTGCTCCACCTCCTGATTACCAATGTTGTCCACTGCAGCCGTCTCCTTCTCTTCCTCCTCCTTCCTCTTCTCCTCCTCCTCCTCCCTCTTCTCCTCCTCCTGCTGTGCTGACGGTGTCTCC